>CM021110.1:402106311-402124939 GCA_007115665.2 Sequoiadendron giganteum | reverse complement strand
TCAAAGAAATGTGGTCTCATGGTAATTTCCATCACCATGAGACCACATTTCTTTGAGGCATTTTTTCAAACAATTCACTTCCTTGTCTATGCTACCATATTTTCCATATATGCCTACCAAAGAATTTTATCAAACAGTTAACTTCCTTATTGCTATGGCTAAAATTCTAAAATAGGTGCTTTCGAACAAACTATGGATGCTTGGAATTTTTTTATCAAAGAATAATAGTAAGAAATAACATAGACAAGGTAGTGAATTGTTTGAAAAAATGCCTCAAATAAATGTGGTCTCATGGTGATGTTCATCACCATGAGACCGCATTTCTTTGAGGTATTTTTTTAAATAGCTCACCGTCTTGTCTATGCTACCACATTCTCCATACATGTCTACCATAACATTTTATCAATTAGTTCATTTCCTTGCTTCTATGTCTAAAAGTCTAAAATAGGTGCTTTCGAACAAACTATGGATGCTTGGAAAAAATCTATCAAAGAATAATAGTAAGCAATAGCTCATTAACAAGGCAATGACTGTTTGAAAAAATCCCTAAAAGAAATGTGGTCTCATGGTGATGTCCATCACCATGAGACCACATTTCTTTGAGGCATTTTTTTTAAATAGATCACTACCTTGTCTATACTACAAAATTTTCCATACATGTCTACTAAAGTATTTTATCAAACAGTTCACTTCCTTGCTACTATGGCTAAAAGCGTAAAATAGGTTCTTTCGAACAAACTATGGATGCTTGGAATTTTTTTATCAAAGCATAAAAGTAAGAAATAACATAGATTTAGACAAGGTAGTGAATTGTTTGAAAAAATGGCTCAAAGAAATGTGGTCCATCACCATGAGACAACACTTCTTTGAGGAATTTTTTCAAAAAACTCACTGCCTTGTCTATGCTATCACATTTTTCATACATGTCTACCAAAGAATTTTATCAAACAGTTCGCTTCCTTGCTGCTAATGGCATTTTTTTCAAATAGCTTTCTGCCTTGTCTATGCTACCACATTTTCCATACATTTCTACCAAAGAATTTTATCAAAAAGTTCACTTCCTTGCTGCTATGGCTAAAATCCTAAAATAGGTGTTTTTGAACAAACTATGGATGCTTGGAAAAATCTATCAAAGCATAATAGTAAGCAATAACATAGACAAGGCAATAAGTTGTTTGAAAAAATGTCTCAAAGAAATGTGGTCTCATGGTGATGTCCATCACCATGAGACCACATTTCTTTGAGGCATTTTTTTAGACAACTCACTGCCTTGTCTATGCTACCACATTTTCCATACATGTCTACCAAAGAATTTTATCAAACAATTCACTTCCTTGTTATGGATAAAAGCCTAAAATAGGTGCTTTCGAACAAACTATGGATGCTTGTGAAAATCTATAAAAACATAATAGTAAGCAATACCATAGATAAGGCAATGAGCTATTTGAGAAACTGCCTCAAAGAAATGTGGTCTCATGGTGATGCCCATCACCATGAGACCACATTCCTTTGAGGCATTTTTTCAAACTACTCACTGCCTTTTCTATGCTACCACATTTTCCATACATGTCTACCAAATCATTTTATCAAACAATTCACTTCCTTGCTGCTATGGCTAAAAGCTTAAAATAGGTGCTTTCAAACAAACTATAGATGCTTGGAAAAAATCTATCAAATCATAATAGTAAGCAATAACATAGACAAGGCAATGAGTTGTTTGAAAAAAATCCTCAAAGAAATATGGTCTCATGGTGATGGACATCACCATGAGGCCACATTTCTTTGAGGATTTTTTTGAAACAACTCATTGCCTTGTTTATGCTATCACATTTTCCACACATGTGTACCAATGCATTTTATCAAATAGTTCACTTCCTTGATGCTATGGCTAAAAGCCTAAAATAGGTGCTTTCAAACAAACTATGGATGCTTAGATTTTTTTTTATCAAAGCATAATAGTAAGCAATAGCATAGACAAGGCAGTGAGCTATTTGAAAAAAATCCTCAAAGAAATGTCGTCTCATGGTGATGTCCATCACCATGAGACCACATTTATTTGAGGCATTTTTTCAAATGGCTAACTTCCTTGTCTATGCTACCACATTTTCCATACATGTCTACCAAAGCATTTTATCAAAGTACACTCATTTTTTTTTCAAATAGTTCACTGCCTTGTCTATTCTACCACATTTTTCATACATGTCTACCAAGATACTCAAAATTTTGTTGACTATCTCATACATTATAAGCCATGACCTATATCACTATTCTAGTTTTCGTAATTGAATAATGTTTTATTTTTAGATGATGCAGGTAGAGACACCTTTAGATGTTCATATGGAAATGGAGCATGGTGTGTCTTTTGCAATTGATAGCTTGATTCCTTTGATGGTGGTATGAGGTAGATTATTAAATTTAAAATTATATTTGTTGTTATAGTTGTTTATTATTTATAAATCAAATGATTATTGATTTGTAATTTAATTTCTATCTGGATGGTTTTTATAGGAAATTAGAATGCCACAACCTGATCTTACTACTATGGAAATGAGGAGAGAGATCATTTGGAGGCAATAAGTGATTATTTTGTTAAATATTTCATTTTTTTAATGTAATTTCTATATATTAATGTCTATACTTTTTATTGTTACAGCTAAGGCTCCATAATGAACTAAATAGGAGGAGGAGCCCTTAGGTTTGAAGTAGACCACTCTCATATGTGTCTCCATCCCCTTGAAGAACAAAGGCTACCCATGATCTATTTTATTCACCTAGAGGGGAATGACTTTTTACTGTGTTCCTTTTTTGTATGCCTATATGGAATTTGTGGACATATATTTCATATTGCATATAGTTGAAATTGTATGCTTATATGACATTCTTGTAAGTATATATGTCTATTTTGTATATATGTTATACTTATATCCACATATATTGATATATGCCTATATGGCTATTTTGTTAATACACATATTTTTAATTGATGGTGTCCATATATGCACTATAAATCCACGCTTCAATGAATATTTGTAGATGGTTTACTTCAAATATTTAAAGTCCAATTTTATAACATGCACTCTTCCTTTATATAATTGTAAATATATAAAGTTTGAACATTATTCTCCTTTAAGATTATTGAACATTAAATCAATCATATGAATATAATAATGCATGATGAAATCTAACACATAGGTCTCTCTACCACTACACATCTAGGCCCATACTCTCTAGGATCATTGTAGCATGATAAGGAAATTCATGTAATTATACAATGCACTTTCAATTATGCAACTAAAAATGAGCAAGACATTATTACATGTCACCTCATACCTCTAGAAGTTTGTCATATAATTCTTGGAAGACACCTACCATTTTGTGTATGATTCATTTGTTCATGTGTATGCTTCATGCTTCCTATGTATACTTCATGTATTCAGGTGTATGCTTCATGCTTCCTATGGATAATTCATGTGTTTACGTGTATGCTTCATGCTTCCTATGTATACTCCATGTATTATGTGTATTCACGTGTATGCTTCATTCTTCCTGTGTATACTTCATGTATTACATGTATTCACATGTATGCTTCATGCTTCCTATGTATACTTCATGTGTTCATGTGTATGCTTCATGCTTCCTATGTATACTTCATGTATTACATGTATTCATGTGTATGATTCATTCTTCTTGTTTATTCTTCACATATTACATGTATTCACATGTATGCTTCATGCTTCTTGTGTATACTTCATGTATTCACACGTATGCTTCATGCTTCTTGTGTATACTTCATGTTTTCACATGTATGATTCATGCTTCCTTTGTATACTTCATGTTTTCACATGTATGCTTCATGCTTCCTATGTAGACTTCATGTATTATTTGTATTCATGGGTATGCTTCATGCTTCATGCATTACGTGTATTCACATGTATGCCTCATACTTCATGTATTATGTATATCTATTTGTTTTCTTCATGACTAGATTTAGCTTCAACAAGATTACTCCATGTGTATTAAAATGTTTGTTTGTCAAAATTCTTTCTAGGTTGATAAGCACTAACATAAAAGGGAGAGCATCTCATTTGATAAATCATCCATAACATCCTTGAAGAACTCAATTAAGAATAGAACCTTAGGCAATATTGTAAATAAATTAATTTAGGTTCTCATGAATAGTGATGATATGATTTAGGTTGTGACATTTCAAAGGTGAAAAGTTGTGACCATGCCTAGTGTAGATGTGCTCAACTAGACGTGTTGGCACTAACAGTTTGGCCCCATGATGAACAAAACAAAAAGTAGCTTACCTTGCAACTTTACACTACATGCATTTGACGATTTTTGTAGCATCAAAAAAATTTTCACCACTGGAAAATGACTTGGAGATATCAAAAACTAAGAAATTTTATTATAGAGGGACCCTGCATGATCTCATACCATTAGATGAAATGTTTCTAAGTGACACGATTAATGAGTAACATCTTGTCAAATTTTGTTGCCTTTTCGCACTTTGGTCACTTAAGAGATTTCATCGACAGAATGTAGCTCAGATTGTTCTAACATGTTTGGGTGTGAAATGGAACCTTGCCTAGCATAAATATACCCATTCAGATGTGTTGGAACTGTCAGTTTGGTCACATGATGAACAAAACAAAACTTACACCACCTTCCAAATTTACACTACATACATTTGACACTTTTTCCTTCAACTAAAAACTTGACATCACAGGAAAATGGCTTGGAGATATAAAAAATAGAGAGAGGTTATTGTAGAGGATCCCTCTGTGATCTTGTACCCTCTGACAAAATGTTTCTAAGTCACACGGTTTTCAAGTAAGAACTCATCAAAGTTTTTTTCCTTTTTACTCTTTGGTCTCTTAAGAGATTTCATCGGTACAATGTAGCTTAGACTGTTTCGACATGTTTGGGTATGAAAAAAGACCTTTCCTAGCATAAACCTACCCATTTGGATGATTTGGAACTGTCAATTTGGTTGCACAATGAACAAAACAAAAATTACACCACCTTGCAACTTTACACTGCATGCATTTGACACTTTTTCCATCAATTGAAAACTCAACACTACAGGCAAACGACTTGAAGTTATTGAAAATTGAGAGAGGTTATTATAGAGGTTCCCTATATGATATTTTACCTTCATACATAATGTTTCTATGTACCATGGTTTCTGAGTAACACCTCATCAAATTTTGTTTCCTTTTTGCACTTTGGTCTCTTAAGAGATATCGCTGGTGTAATGTAGCTCAGATTGTTCCAGTATGTTTGGGTGTGAAACATGAAATTTCCTAGCATAAACCTACCCATCCAAATACATTGTAACTATCAGTTTGGTTGCATGATGAATAGAACAAAAATTACACCACCTTGCAACTTTACATTACATGCATTTGACACTTTTTCCATCAACTAAAACTTGCACACCACGGGAAAATGGCTTAGAGATATCAAAAAATAAGAGAGTTTATTGTAGAGGGTACCTACATGATAACGCAGCTTCAAACATAATGTTTTTAAGTGCCATAGTTTTTGAGTAACACCTTGTCAAAGTTTCTTGTCTTTTTGCACTTTGGTCTCTTAAGAGATATCGTCGGAGCAATGTAGCTCATACTGTTCTGGCATGTATAGGTGCAAAATATGAACTTGATTAGTGTAAACCCAACCATACAGATGAATTGGAGCTATTGGTTTGGTCACACAAAAAATAGAAAGAAATTTACACCACCTTGGAACTTTACACTGCATGCATTTGATGTTTTTTCCATAAACTGAAATATCGACACCATAGGCAAACAACTCAGAGATATCAAAAACTAAGAGAGGTTATTGTAGAGGGTCCCTACATGAACATGTAACTTTAGAAAAAATATTTTTAAGTGCCATGATTTCCGAGAAAAATCTCGTTGAAGTTTGCTTCCTTTTTTCACTTTGGTCTCTTAAGAGATTGTCGATGCATTACAACTCAGACCACTCCGACATGTTTTGGTGTGAAACAAGACCTTGCCTAGCGTAAAACTACCCATCTAGATGTATTGGAATTGTTGGTTTGGTCGCATGATGGAAAAAACAAAATTTACATCACCTTACAACTCTTCATTGCATGTATCTAATTCTTTTTCCATCAACTAAAAATTTGACACCATAGGAAAACGACACAAAGATATAAAAAATTGAGAGATTTTATTATAGAAGGCCCCTACATGATATCGTGCCTTCAGAAAAAAATTTCTATGCCACGATTTTTGAGTAACAGCTCGTCAAAGTTTGATACCTTTTTGCACTTCGGTCTCTTAAGAGATATCGCTAGTGCATTGTAGCTCAGACCACTCCAAAATGTTTGGGTGTGAAATATGACATTTCTAGTGTAAAACTACCCACTCAGACATGTTGGAACTGTCTGTTTGGTTGCACAATGAATAGAATGAAAGTTACACCACCTTGAAACTTCTTGTCTTTTAGATTGCAACTCTCTCTCAACAACATCAACCTCATTTTCTTTGACAATAAAATGTTCTCATCTTTTAATTCCTTTTCTAAGTGGTTAATTTTAGTTTTTATTTGTTTTTCTTCAATTACTTGTTGCTCTAGTTATGCATTGTCATTTTCCCATTGCACATACTACACACCCAACTTCCTCATCTTCTCAAGAGTAGGAAGAATCTCTTTAGTCAATACATTATCTATCTTATTCACTTTGATCTCATTCTTTTCAAGTTTTTTTCTAGCTGATTCCTTTTTCATTTCATACATTCTAGTACCTGTTGCCTCTAGTTTTGGAATGTGGATGATGTATATACATTTCAAGCTAAAACCTAAAAAATCCTAAAGAACACTATTCTAACCCACAACTATATTTTGATCAATAACACTCTTATGCTAAGAGTACAAAAAACCACCTACACTCATATAGAGACTCATCACTATATCTAAATGGATCTTGACAACACTTACACACCACTAAGGGAACCACATCATGTCAATTTTACTTGATATTTCAACACAACAAAAGACGGTGAATTTAATTTTTCACATAAGCATTCATTTATCCTTGAATAGTGAAACACAACAAAAGATGGTAAATGCCATTTATCACATTAATATGCATTTTAACTTGATAGTGAGACACAACAAAAGACGGTGATTTCCTAGTTGAAGTCCCTTAAGGGTATCCTTTATTTTTTGTACATATTGGGCCAAAGTACTTGTCAAGTTGAAGGGTGGTTATTGATTGATAATTGGATATGGGAGGATGTGAGGATGATATGTGTTGGTATTGATAAGAGGGAGAAATTAGGTTAGAATATTGGAGGTGTTGGTGGGTATATGAGATGGGACTAGAAGTTTGTAGATGATATGATGGGTTAAATGGGATAGATGTTGAGATATGAGGGGAAGGGGTATAATTTTGAATAGCATAATGATATAATGGTTGGGAATATTGGGAGGCCATAATTTTCTTTCATGCTTGGGACCTTGTGATTGGAATCCAAGAAAGAGAGACATAGGAATGATGAAATGGAATGAGGATGATTAAGGATGATTGTGTAAACCTTGGATTTGAGATGATGGATGTAAAGGGGATAATTATAGAATGGATGGAAAAGGGATAATGATAAAATGGATGGAAAAGGGTATAATGATGAAAAGGGAGATACAATACCAATATTGTTTAAAGCTAAACTATATCATTGATTGATGATAATGGAGTTTTTTTAGAATAGACTTTTATAATTGTCTAGGCAAGGCTTGGAGTTTCTCACTCAAGCTTGGATAATCACTTGACTAAGGCTTGGATAGACAATGATTTTTCTTACTTGAGCATGGAAAATCACTTACAAAAGGCTTGAATATGCTTACTTAGGCTTGGATAATCACCTAAGAAAGTATTTGATGAGGATTTTGACAATAAGGATTTGATGATGGTTGTGATGACTAGATTATGATAATGGATAAAAATGATAAGATGAGGGAAATATGATATATTTTGGATGGATGTGATGGAAATGGTTTATGTTTCAAGTGAAATTATGGTTGAGGAAGGGTCTCCCAAGTCTTCTCTAGGGCTGCAAAAGTCAAGTTTGCAAATTTAGGTCTCAAGATGGTCAAATGGTGAAACCATAAATATGCATATAATCTACCCAATATTTATTGTATGTGTAAAAATGCAGTAGCAAAAACTACAAACTTTAAGTTTAAGAGGGGCAGTAAGTCCTTCCTATGCCATATGAAATTTGGAACCAAAACATAAGTAAAGTTAAAATATAGAAATGAAAGGTCTAACTATCAAGTACAATACATTAATATCAATTAACATGACTTCATAAATTCAATGTGGATACTTACAAATTAATCCAACGAACCATCTGGGTCTTCTCTACTCTTTATTGTGTCAAGTATTGCCTCATGGTCAGACTCACACACCTTCCACAAGGTCTTGTTCAAAGGTATACCTTGATATTGTATCAAATGAATATTGGATGTCATGACAAGGTTTGAGTAATGAAGAATCTTCTGATGTGTGTCAAAGTCCTAAAATATCCAAACATTAACACTCTTATGTGGGTACCTTCTGAGGCATGTTCCGATAACAACCACCAAGCCTGTAGGGTATTCTAATTTTTCTCCATCTATAACTTGTGCCTCCAATTTATTTTTGGCATCAACACAACGACACAAGTAATAATTTGTTCCCTCTTCATTGTATTTATTTACAATAACTACATAAATATTCCCTACATTGATATGTGTAGCAAATTAGATGAAATTAGTCAAAATTACAAAAATACTACAAAGTAAGATAACATTAGGAATTTCAAAAACTATGCAATTAGATATATTCCCTGGTTGAACTAGATCTGATATGTGGTCAAATTCAAGCAATTATTCCATTTGTGTCAATTCTAGTGTTGTCAAAGGATGATACCTATCAAGTGGGCTAAGAAAACTTAACCACCATTTGTCAACCCACTCTTTTGACTAACACTCATTCTAGGCTTGACTTGTACATGAAGAACAAAATCATGCCATCTTCCATGTATGGATACTCCATGAACCTGCATTTGAGCATCTGAAAGAGTATAGATCACTTGATGTCGTTAGTGTACAAAAATCATCATATTGTACAATGTTAGTATCATCTATCAACCAAAAAAATTACAAACTGAACTCTTACCTTCATTACTCGGACCCATCGAAGCATTACACCACTCGATGATTGATTTTTCATCTATCAAATTTTTAGTGTCTTTATACTTTAACTCTTCTCATGCTATGACTCTTTTGATGCATGCTCTTGCATCATCATGCTCCCCCTTTCCATGCTTGACCTCACAAAAGTTCCACATATGTTGAAAACCTGTAATATTATGCATCCTACTCAACCAATAGAACATCCATGAGTTATTGAATTGTTATGCATAATTATCTGACCATATGATATGCTGACTGAATGATATGCCCCTTCTAGCCAAATCATTGTAGAAAACCTGAAAGCAACCTTGCACAAAATTTATAGAATGTGTACGATCATCACTAATACAAAAATGATACTCCCTTATGATCTTTCTATCATCCTTTGTACTATCATTGGCATGAATAAATGTTATGTGCAAAAATATAGAAACCTATGTGGAGTTGTAATATTGTGATTGCACCTCATGCTGTGATTGTAGACTATATTTATCTGCAAATTCAATGACTGAAACAATGCTACCAAGTGGAAATGTGTCCTTGCATAACTTGAATTTTGCAAGTCCAACCATAGAGCTCTATGGGTATGCCTTGAATACTCATGCACTATACTGTCATGAAATATAGACATAAACTGATACACTAAAATATTTTGAATAACCAAATCACACCTTTTTGCCTCTTTACCATCTTTTGTATTGTAGGCCACTGTTTTATACTTGCTAAACTCTACTAGTTCATTTCCAACCGCATGTGTTCTTTTCATATATTCACATATTGGTATACGATGCAAGCCACCACAATGCTAACATGTGTCATCCAAGCGTAATTTCCTATAGAATATTCAAGACCTTCCTCTCTTTCACATAAAATTGTTGATATGAAGTCTCTTGAAGATTTAGATGGGGCATGTATGCCATAATCCTTCAAAACATTGTTAGTATGAAAATCTAAACATATAGACCGATAAACATTAAAATGGTTAGAAAATTCAATATGTACTCTACAAAAATTAGTGTGTATGTGATTCTTTTTGACATAGAAAGGTTTTAGCATTTCAAAATATCTTTGAAAAAATTTAACTTCATACATCTCTATAAATTTACTAAAATATTATGTTTGATTCGTATCTAAAAAAAGCTTTAGATGTGGCTCACGGTTTGGACTATCGATTCTCCTTCTTACCACATCAATTTTATTCAAAGATACCCTTGTGTAAGTTTTACCAAAAGTCTTCAATTAGTGATCTCAATGCTTCAACAATTGGTTTATCTTTTCCTGGTAGTCTCCCCAAGAATTCCCATAATTCATGATCATCAATGTCCTCGATTCTTTGGCACCTTCAAATGGCTCTTGATAAAGTTTTTTATTAATTCCCAATGCTTGAATTGTCTTTCTAATGAGACGAGCTTTCTTCGTTTGATTACTTACTATTGTCGATGTAATGACACATCATGTGACATTACTATCTTTTTCGTTCGAGGTGTTATCCACACTCTCATAAGCACTCATTAGATTCTTCACAATAGATTTTTCACTTGAAGCCTCCGATGTTCTCAACCCAAGAATATTCATGATGGAACTAACCTTTATACTTTGCATCATTTCAACAAAAAGTTGACATCTTCCGATCTAATTTAATTTCTAAAAGTACACTCTCCAAATCTTATTAGCATATCTTCTACAAGTGTGCTTTGGAATCTTATCTTCCATTGGCTGCAAAATATTCTTATCAATATCAATCAAATACTTGGGCTTTCTATGCAAAATTATAGGTAATGTTCTCAAAGGTAAATTTTTCCCAATATTATTAATTTCATCATATTCAAATGAGATTGGATAGATGGCATACCTTTGATCGAAGATGGAATAGATGGTGTACTTTAAAGTTGAGATGGGAAAGATGGCATACCTCATTCTTCACATGTGATTGATGATGTACTTTAAACTTGAGATGCAGTAGATGGTGTCCCTCCATCTTGACTTGTGGTAGAGGACGTGTCTCCAACTACGGTATTCAAATCTCTCATAGCACACATTTTGTGCATTCATTCCCTTTGTACCACCAATACCATATCTCTCATTGATGTTTGAGGTTCCTCTTCAATTGGCATGTCTTCGACTATCATGTCTGATTTTAGGATCTTCTCACAAAGTTCCCTCATATTTTTTGCTTTCTTTGCATTCTTAGCTTCTTGTTTATTTTGTGTTGGTTTAATCCTTGATAATTTCCTCAGCATGATGAAGGATTTTATCTATAGCATGAAAAAGAGATAAATATTAGTTCCACCATAGTACTATAGAGTAAATAAATAACTTACACAAATCTGAAATTTGTCATGAAATTATGATACACACAATATATGATAGTCCCAAAGAGGTATGAGGAGGGGTAAGAAA
This sequence comes from Sequoiadendron giganteum, assembly GCA_007115665.2. NCBI lineage: Eukaryota > Viridiplantae > Streptophyta > Pinopsida > Cupressales > Cupressaceae > Sequoiadendron > Sequoiadendron giganteum. The sequence goes on along the minus strand of CM021110.1, from coordinate 402,113,329 downwards.
GGGCATAAAGAGGGCAGCAAAAATGTGCAACAAAATCCATTCAACTCAATGACACATGTGTAAGTATAAAATTCAAAGAAATACATACAAATAGATGAAATTTATGTCATTCTAACCTTCATACAAAATCCATACAATCATCATGTAGAAGATTAAATTTATCTCAACCATGATCAATAAACAAGTGCACTAAGAACACATGGTAGGAGCTTGATGCAACCTTAAAACAAAACCCATACAATCTTTATGACATATACAATCTCATTAGAAACTCAAATAAAATCTACACAACTCAATGTCATATACATTATTAAAACTAAAAATAAAACTAATACAATCAAAACACACTATCATAAATATTTCTAACTAGGATGCATGGTTAATCACACTAGACACATAATGTAGGAGTTTGATGCACTATATTTATGATGGATGACTCACTTAAAGGGCATGCAAATCAAAGGATACTATGTCATTAAACCTTAATGCACACCATAAATGACATATCAAATTTAATCCATTACACACTAGAGTTTATGTCACTCAACCATGGTGAATGCACAAGCACAGTAGGCATGACATAATAGTTTCATGTATATGAGCCATATAAGTAATTCCATTATTCCTAATGCATAAGTGCACTAGGACACACCATTAGACTAAATAGCATGCATGGTATTTGATGATTGACATAAAATCCTTATAATCAATTACATATATTTAATATCATCAATCCTAATGCATAAGAATACTAGCCACATTGTGCAACCTTCATGGCATATTTCCTTTCATTTCTAGCCACCAAAATTTCTAGATATTCACCATATCAGACCTTAACCAACATTTTCATTTGGAATCTTTGTCATACATAAGTAAATTTTGCTAGTTTGGGGTGAAGTTGAAGTTGTTTCCCATCCATAGAGGGTTTGACAACAAGTTTTCAATGATTAATTTAGAGAGTGTGAGGAAGATGAGTAAAATTTTGCAATAAAGGGAGCCTTCAAGGAGGTTAAAAAGTGTTTTTTGTGGTCTTTGTGGATATATACTCAATTCAAACCGTGGTACCGAAACTCCTTAAAGACATACCTTATAATAGTTATAGAGAAGAATATAATGACAATAGATCCTACTACAATGATTTTAGTGGAGGAAATTATAGAGGAAGAGATTAAGGTTAGAGAAGGGAAGAAAGGAAGAAACTATGTGGATATTGTAGCAATGCAAACCATGATTTGTTTGGTTGTCCAAGAGTTGCATGATACTATAAGAGCAACCAAACCACTACAAAGAGTGAATAATTGTCTAGGTTAAAATGTACCAAGAGGGGCTAAGGTTATAATGAGAATTTTCAAAGGAACCTCCCTTAAACGCTCATAAATTTCAAAAAGTAAAAACAAACAATGATGAACATGGAATATGCATTTTAACAAAATCCAATTTAATCCCTTAGAAAAATCTAATGCATATGATTAAGCCTATGTATGTTGAGCACTCATAATTTGAAATACTTGGAAAAATGTAATCCTAAAATCAACATGATAACAAAACCAAAGCATTTTATTAAGCATGTATGATAAGGGATGACAAAGAAACATAATATAATGAAGGAAAGTGTAAAGAACATGTATAAAGACCTGACATAACCTTAAAAACACATATTCAAATAGAGAAACTACCCAATTATATGTAGTATTTTTTCTTCTTGCATCAATCTCCTCAATAATTTGAGTTTTTCACAAACTTCCTTCCTTTTCAATGTTCAATTGTATATCTCTAATATAATTACTAAAAACTATACAATTAACAATGTGTAATGTTAAATTATAAAAATTCAATTAACATTGCAACACTACAAATATTGAAACTTGAGTTGATGTAAAAACTATTATTTCCTCCTTCTTAAGTTGGAAAACCAAAAAAAGGTGGTGGAAAGTTCATGCAAAGGTGGTGCAATGTGTAAAATTTTTATGTGCTCTTCGCAACAACATCAAAAAGAGTTTTGTTGCCAAATCATGTACAAAAGTAGGAGAATAACAAAGCATGTGGGCTTGGATCAAGGATGTCCTAGCTATTTTACCATTTTTAGAGAAAGACAAAATGTGCTCGCATTATAACGCGCTCATGTTATAACACACTTGTGTTATAACGCACTTGTGTTATAGCATGAGATCATTTTAGCTTTCTCTAAAAACGTCCATATTTCAACTTTTCCAATATGTGCTCACATTTTGAAAAAGTTGATTTTGTAAAGGTTTCTTAACTATTATCATGTTTCAATAGGGGCTTGGGTTAAGGTACATCAATGAAACCTATCTTTGACCAATTATGACATATTTTAAGTGTTATGTATGTATCTTTTTGTGTGTGATGAATTTTTTCCATAATTCCCTATACGCTCAAGCTTGTACATTAACCCTCAACCTTGTATCTTAAATCATAAACCTTAAACACTTTACCCTATACCCTAAAATTTTAACCATCAACCCTAAACCCTAAACCCTTAAAACCTTATCCCTTAAACCCTAATATCACCTCTCTCTCTCTCTCTCTCTCTCTCTCTCTCTCTCTCTCTCTCTCTCTCTCTCTCTCTCTCTCTCTCTCTCTCTCTCTCCTTAAACCCTCAACCCTCAACCCTAATCCCTCAACCCTCAACCTTTAAACCCTCAAACCCTATACCCTCAACCCTCATCCCTCAACCCTTAAACCTTTAAAACCTCAACCCTTAAACCCTTAATCCCTCAACCCTCTACCCTCAACCCAATACCATAAACCCTCAACCCTATATATTGGATCCTCAACCCTCATCTCTCTCTCTCTCTCTCCTTCCCTCCTCTTATCTCCTCTCTTTCTCACTTCTCCCTCCATATCTCACTCCCTCCATACCTCCCTCTCTACCCTAATCCCTCAACCCTAATCCCTCAATCCTCAACCCTTAAACCCTTGAACCCTCAACCCTCTACCCTCTAACCTATACATTAAACTCTAAACCCTCAATTCTCAACCCTCTACCCTATATATTGGATCCTCGACCCTATACCCTAAAACCTATAAAATCAACCCTCAACCCTCAAGTCTGATCCATCAACCCTAAACTCTTAAACCCTCAACCTCATCCCTCAACCCTTAACCCTCAACCATTAAACCCTTAATCCATCAACCCTCTACCCTATACATTAAACCCTCAACCCTCAATTCTCAACTCTCTACCCTATACATTGGATCCTCAACCCTAATCCCTCAACCATATACCCTCAACCCAAATCTCTCTCCATCTCTCTCTATCTGTATTCTCTCACCTCTCTCTCCCTCACTATCTCTCCCTTCCTCTCTCGTACCCTCTCTAATTTTATCTATATCCCCTCTCCCTCTTTCTATGCACCTCTCATTTAATCACACACTCTCTCTCCTTAAACCCTTAAACCCTCAAACCTCAACCCTTATTCCTCAACCCTCAACCCTAATCCCTCAAAACCTAAACCCTCAACCCTAATCCATCAACCCTATACCCCCAACCCTAAAAACCTTAAAATATCAACCCTAAACCCTCAAACCTCAACCCTTAAACCTTCAACCCAATACCCTAAACCATCAACCCTCAACCCTTAAAACCTAAACCCTTAAACCCTCAACCATCTACCCTCAACCCAATACCCCAAACCCTCAACCCTAATCCATCAACCCTATACCACCAACCCTTAAACACTTAAACCCTTAACTCTAAACCCTCAACCCTTAATCCCTTAACCCCAATCCCTCAAACCTTAATCCCTCAACCCTAATCCCTCAACCCTCAACCCTTAAACCCTAATCCCTCAAACCTCAACCCTATACATTGGATCCTCAACCCTATACCCTAAAACCTATACTCTCAACCCTAATCCCTCAACCCTAAACCCTTAAACTCTCAACCCTCATCCCTCAACCCTTAAAATCTTTATCCCTCAACCCTCTACCCTTAATTTTTAACCCTCTAACCTATACATTGGACCTTCAACCCTAATCCATCAACCCTATACCCTCAACCCTTAAACCCTTAATCCATTAAACCCTCAACCCTAATCCCTCATCCATATACCTTAAACCCTTAATACTTTAATCGCCCAACCCTTAAACCTATAATCCCTCAACCCTCTACCCTATACATTAAACCATCAACCCTCTACCTTATACATTGGACCCTCAACCCTTAAACCCTATGCCCTATACATTAGACACTCAAACCTAATCCCTCAACCCTCAACCCTCACCCCTCACCCCTCTACCCTATACATTAAACCCTTAACCCTAATACATCAACCTTATACCTTATACCCTAATCTCTTAACTCTCAACCATTAAAACCTAATCCCTTAAACCCTAAAACCTTAAACCCTAATCCCTTATCCCTCAACCCTAAACCCTATCCCTAAAACCTCGACCCTCAACACGATACCTTAAAACCTAATACCTCAACCCTCAACCCTTAAACCCTAATCCCTCGACCTTTAAACCCTGATCCCTCAACCCTTAAACCCTAAACCATCAACCCTTAAACCCTCAACCCTTAAAGCCTCAAACCTTAAAGCCTTATCCCTTAAACCATCAACCCTCAAGCCTCAACCCTAATGCCTAAAACCTCAACCTTTGAACCCTAAATCCTACAACCTACACCACAACCCTCAACCCTATACTTAAGCCCTAATCCATCACCCTAATATCTTAAACCCTAATGGACCTATACCCTATACACTTAACCTTGGACACTCAACCCTGAACATTATCCTCAACACTCAAACCTCTACCCTATACCCTATACCCTATACTTATTCCTTAAACCCTCAACCCTCATCCATATGCCTTATACCCTCAACCTTAAACCCTAAACCCTATATCTTAGATGCTCGACCTTGAACACTATCCCTAAATGTAAACTCTCAAACCTCAACCCTATACCCTCAACCCTATACGCAAGCCCTAATCCCCCAATCCTCAACCCTTTACCTTAAACCCTAAACCATACACCCACAAACCCTAATTCCTATACCCTATAACCTCACCCTTATACCCTAAACCCTGAATATTTTCCCTCAACCCTATACTTAAAACCTAAACCATATGTACTCTCAACCCAAGTCACCATATGCCTTATACCCTCAATCCATATTGTAAACCCTAAACCCTAATACGTATACCTTACACACTTAATCTTATACACTCAACAAGTTGAATATTATCCCTCAACTGTAACCTTCAACCCTCTACCTTGTATGCTCAACCTATTACTTAAGGCCTAATCCATCAACCCCCAACCCTAAACCCATAAACCTCAATCCTCATCCCTATAACCTATACCCTCACCCTTATATACCTTAAACCCAAAACCCTTACAACCATACATACAACCATACATACATACATACATTCAAGCATACATACATACAAGCATACGTACATACATATAAGCATACATACACATATATAGGTATATAGGCATACATACATACATACATGAAAACATGAATATATACATGCATACATACAAGCATGCATACATACATACAAGCATACATACATACATACATACAGGCATACATACATACATAAGGACATAGATACATAGATACATACATATATAAAGACATACATACATACAAATATATATACAAACACACATACATCAAACATACTTAACAAACTTGCACAAAAACAATTCCAAGAGAGACATAATGTGAGCGCATTATACCGCGCTCGCGTTATGTCAAGCTTGAGAAACATGCAACAATATTTTGCAAAAAAGAACAAAATACAAAACAAAACATAATGCAAGCATGCTATAACACGCTCACATTATATCTTGCTTTGTGAATCCCCAAGCCCTAGGCTTGGGATTTGATTTGGATTTCCAATCTAGAGGCTTGGAGTGCCTTCACAATGTCCAAAGATGTGTTTTTGTATATTCTACAAGATTTCACATAATCTCATTCGTGCTAACCATCAGGTTTGCATGTGTTTCAAGGTCAATTAAATTGAACACCTAGGTAATGTTAGGCTCTCTCTTAGCTATTTAACGATGTAATTTTTTCACATTTTGACAATGTGAAGGCTTTCATTTTTAATTTATTTTGTTTGTGTGTCCATTTTTTGTCAAAAACCAATGTTTGGTATTGTTTACCTTATTTTTAACCCTTCATTGAAATTTCAAATAAATTGTACACTTTTATAAACTAAACTCCATTCTACACATATTCAAAAGAAAAATATTTTCAATTAGTTTTTCAAAATTATAGGGGTAGCACAGCCAAAATTCTATTTTTCATGACGTGTCTACTTTCAAAATTAGTAAAAAATCAAATATTCATTTAAAAATTATCAAACAAAATGGGCATAAGCTACATGCTTTTAGTTAATTTCTCAATGAAGTGATTTTTAAAATACCAAAAAAAAATTTAACCTTTCGAGGGAGCCACAAAATATGCTATTTTATGTTTTTTTAACAAAAACAACACCAATTTCTATGGCTCCCTTTTTTGAACCCCTTAATCTCTACCATTTTAAAAAAAAATTAGTAGTTGAGAAAGTAGACTTGGAGCACTGTGAACATTATTTTTGTTGTATCTGAAAATTTTGAGTGTAACTATCCTCAATTTCTCATCCAAGGTTAGCATTTCCTAATTTTGGCCCCCCATCTTCTTGCACTTACCCCATTACCCAAGTGTTTTTTTACTTGACCTTGAAACATGTGCAAAGCTAATGGGGAGCACACTCGAGATTATGTGAAATTTTTAGAATATGGAAAAAAACGTCTTTGGGTGTTGCAAAGTTAGTCCAATCCTTTGGGTTGGAAATCTAAGGAAAATCCAAGCCAAAGGCTTGGATATTCCCAAAGAAGACAAAAATGTGAGTACGTTATAACACACTCTCATTATTTGAATGCATTCACAAAAATATTAGTGTGTAATAACATTCTCATGTTATGTGAATGCTTTAAAAAAACATGAGCACATTATAATATGCTCGTGTTATGTGAATTCTTTCACAA
>CM021110.1:402078811-402103811 GCA_007115665.2 Sequoiadendron giganteum | reverse complement strand
AGTTGCATTAAAAATCCTAGAGATCTAAAACCACTCTCAAACATCCTAAAAATATGTACATGAAATATAACTTAAAGTATAATAAAGTAAATTTCTATATAGTTTCACTAAAATATAAGGATAAGAAAGAGAAAAAAAGAGAGAATGCAAAACAAAATGCAAGCACGTTATAACGTGCTTGCATTTTGTGAAAGCATTCACATAATGTGAGCACATTATAATGTGCTCTCATTTTTTGAAATTCAAACCATAACACGAGTGTATTATAATGTGTCTGTGTTTTGGCTTGGCAATAAACGAGCCTTGGTTCAGTCACTACCAACCAATAATGTGAGTGCATTTTGTTATAATGCACTTGTATTTTCACTATTTTTGGACCAAAAAGTGGAGTGGCCACTTTTTGGCCCTCTATCTTTGTGCACTTATTCCCTTAGCCTTGGGCCTACAAGTACAAGGTCATGTTAATGGTAAGAGAAAAAAATGACTTTGGCAATATGGTTTACGACTTTTTTTTTAGATTTTTTTAAAATTAAAACCCATTATAAATGACAATGTCTATTTTTAAAATATATAGTTTTTTAAATGATTTGAAGTTATTTTTTATTTATTAATTAATCTTTAAGGAAACAGGTCCATAAGCTTGAAATGATAGGTATTATTATTATTTTTCATCTTTTAATTGTTAAATAAAAATAAAATTTATATGTAATCAATCTAGACATCATTTTTTATACAATGAAAAATAAATCATTCTATGATTATTTTAGCTCAAATTATGTTTGGCATACATGAGGGGCTTTCAAATATAGCAATCAAGGCCAATATCATCCTATTCCTCCTATATATATTTTTCTTGTTATTCCATAAAATTATTGTTTTTCTTCTTAGATTCCTCCATTTCCTTAGATTTGTTTCCTTTGGATCTTATACTAGGTCCAATTTCATCCTATATGGAATGATAATTTAGCATATATTACAACATATTGGCTGAGTTCCTTATTTATGGTTTGATTGATATCTACCACCTTCCTCAAATTGCTTTTGATTTCTCATAATATCTTTAATACTTTAATCCTTTCACCCCATTTAGTGATTGTAGACACCTAAATTTGACCACTTATATGTAGTCAAATTTATCCCTTTTTGTCTAAATATCCTTCTACCCACATTAATTAAATAATATTTCCATTATTTGATTAATACCTCTAAATTCCTCTAAATCCCTAAGGTATTTAATTTAATTAAATGTTTTATCATTTATCCTTTCTATCCCATAAATTAAATAAATAATTTCTATTTATTTAATTTACTCCCTCAAATGTCACATCCTCCATCACTTTTTCTTAATCCTAACTCATCTCCTAATCCCATCATTAGGGATGTGCACAATCCTAATCCATGATTAGGATGTGTCACATCCTCCAACTTTTGCAAGTTGGATCCTAATCATCATTAGTCGCCTAACCCTCTTCTAATCCTTCATTAACCAGTCTAATCAACCCTCTTTAGTCAACTCTCCCCATCCCCCAAGGAATTTTTAATTCTTTTTTATCTTTTCAAGGTCCTTTTGAGGATTTTTTAATTCCCCTCTCAAGGTCTTTTCAAGGTCCTTTTGAGGAATATTAAATTAATTTTCTCTTTCCAAGGAATATTTATTTCCTTTTATCATCTCTGTGCATATTAAAAAGGAATTTTAATTCCTGTAGTCAACCCTTTGATCCCAACCATTGATCCTCTCCCAAGAATGAATCTTGGCCATTCATTCATCTCCCCTCTTGCTAATGACTATAAAACTTAGCCATTTTGGCATTCAAGAAACACATTCATTGACTCTCATTCACAATCTACCACATTCAAGCTCTCATCATCTCAATTTCTCAAGAATTCAAGCACTTGCACTCATCCACCATTGCTACAACTTTCAAGCTCATTTTGCATCCATATCAAGCATCTATCCAAATACCCACATGCATCATTGCATTTCTCATGACATCCACATTTTTTTGCATCTAGTTTTATGTTGTTTGCCACTAAAAGGGGCACACAAATCAAACAATCAACAGGGCCAACCAATCAATCAACTTGGGCAAGGTATATCACTTATTTATCCTTTATTTTGTTCAAGTTCAACTTAGGCCAATCTTGAGGTGTTGTGTTTCCTTTGTCTTGCATTTCATTTCATTTTGCACCTTAAGCTAGGGGATTTTCATTAAACATATTTTTGGCATGCCCGGTGGGACCCACATCATGGGTCTATTCTTTCATGTTCTCTTTTGTTTGACTTTTGTAGGTTCAGACTTCAGTTATAGAGGCAAAACTGCCCTGACGAGCGAGCTTGCTCACTTCAGGGGAAAATTTTCCTGGATAGACAGGCAAATTTTCCTTTAGGGGCAAACTTGACTTTCTAGAAGGGTGATTTTGTAGCTTACAAGGGCGAAGTTGCTCTCTAGGGTGAACTTGCTCCCTTCACGGGCAAAACTTGCTTGGCTCTTTGGTGATAGGCGAACTTGATTTGGAAGATAGGCAAACTTTCCCTCTTCAAGGGTGAACCTGCTTGCTTAGAGGGGTGAACTTGCCTCTTACAAGGGCAAACTTGCTCACTTAGATGGGCGATCTTGCCTCACACAAAGGAAAATTTGAAACTTTAACCTTCCATTTTTTGTGTCGTTTTGGTTTCGATTTTACGTACTGACCCACTAACTCATCTATTTGTGAGTGTCCCAAGTTTTCTAATGTGTTGTGCAGTTGTTCCTCGTATGTCCAAGACCAGTGGTTCAAAACTACTAGCACATTTTTTGTAGAACGATTGGTCCCAAACCTTAGTTAGCCTGTTTGTCATTTTTTTCATACTAGCTAGGCACACATACCTTTAATTAAAGGGTCAATTAACTTTTTTTTCGTGTTTGTAAGTAGGTTGTTGGCGTATCCACTCCCCTTGTGCCTTTAGGTGATCCAAGGTGATGAGAAATCATAGCTTGCTCTAGTCTAGTTGAGTCTTCCTAGGAGGTGCTAGTGCGTCTAAGCTCTCCCCTTGTACTACGTACGAGCTTGGGGACCAGCCGAAGCATTTAACATCTTCTTCCTTTAGCAGGACCTGACTGAGATTTCATCATTCGGGGGACGATTCCAACAACATTTTATTGACAGGGTATATAAAGGGGGCAGAATGAAGGTTGTACCCCAATCCAATCACGTTATGTCTAGCGAAGCGTTGAAGCTAGGGTGATACCTAGATAAGATGTGAGGAGTTGGTTCGAGTTTCCAATACCTCACTAGGGCTCCTGAATCATGCTTTTGATGGGATGGTGTTCACGGTTGTGCCTCACGTACCTTGCGTATATCGAGGATGCCCTCGATAGCCTTGTTCAGCCTAGATAGAGACTTGTGTTTCAGTCATGGCTTGGTGTAGTGTAGGGGATGTAGACTGTACCCCAAAGTTACTCACCACGTACTCCCTTGGGTTGAGATAGGAATCCTCATGGTGGACTATGATAGTCCTCGAGTGAGAGCGTGAAAGTGAGCCTGTGGCATCCATTGATGACCCTATGCCATTAGAACACTAGCTATCCGCCTTTGTGAGAAAGGGTGCTCCAAAGAACTACCCCGGTATCATGAAGTATTAACCTTGGGTTGTCCACCCAAGGTGGTGGGCCTACATTAAGTTTGCAAACCCACATTACTAATTTTAGGATCGTGTTGTCTGGCATGTCTTCTTTATGTGATACTAGTGCATTTACTTTCAGTTGAGTCAGTCCAACCATTTGTCTATTGTTTTTCGTGCCTATTTTCCTTTGCTATAGTTAGCCCTTTCCTTCAGAGGCAAATTTTCCCCTTACAAAGGTTAATTTTCACTATAGACAAGCGATTTTTCCCTCCAAAAGGGTGATTTTGAGTCTCAATTTAGTCTATGTCAACTGGTTAGGTGAACTTGCCTTTGTCAGAGGCAAACTTTCCTATGGGTTACCTTCTTAGGTGACCCCATTTTCGCCCGTTGTCTCGGAAAAGTGAGTTTATCCATCCCTTAAGCGAGTTTGTGAGTCATCAAATTCTCTCATCCCCTCAGAACAGGCGAATTTGCACCCGTGACAGGTGATTTTGCTCAGCTGTTGGGTGAATCTGCTCTATTTGTTGGGAGAATTTTCCTTCAGGGGTGATCCTGTTCAGTCTATTGGGAGAATTTTCTTAGTATTTTGGGTGAACTTGCTTAGTATAGGGGTGATCTTGCTCCTTGTTCTAGTTTCGTTCGTCATCCCATCTTCCGTTTGAGTCCTCATTTAGGTCCATTGAGCGATACATTTCTCCGTTCATGATACTATTCTTCATTCTGAGTCCTCGTTTAGGTCTATTCACATGACTATTTCCCCATCCATCATCCGTTCTCATTCTGTTTGAGTCCCCATTTGAGTTCGTCTTAGCGAATCTATTTTCCCATTCGTCATCTTGTTCTCCATTTCGAGTCCTCGTTTAGATCCGTTTAGGGTTTGTTTGTCCGTTCGTGGTCCTGTTCTCCGTTTGATTTGTCATTCAAGTCTATTTAGCCAAGTTCGTTTGACCGTTAGGTGATTCTGAGAGTCAAATCTACCCATTCTTCAGTGGTTTCATGCTTTTAAGCAAAATTGTCAGCCTCTTGGGCAAATTTGCAATCTTCTTGGGCAAATTCGCACCTTTCTTGGGCGATCTTGCACTGTGATAGGAGAACCTACTTATCAAGTTCACTTGTTGCTTGTCTCAAACAATTTTTGGGTGAACCTGCACCTCTAGATAGGCAAATTTTCTCAACAGATTCACCTATTTCCTCTGTCACTTAAGTCTTGAGCGAAGTTGCCTTCTTAAACAAGAGAACTTGCAACTTGCAAGGGAGAGTTTTCAAACTACACAGGTGAGTTTTCTCATCCTAAATAGGTGAGGTTGCAACCTTCAAGGGACAATTTTCCACCTTCAGAGGTGACCTTTCTTCCTATACAAATTCCAGAACGTGAATCCTTTTGGCCACTGAAATCTTGTCGTTAGCCGAGTCGTTTGTCGTGATCAAATTTGTTATCATCATTTTTGTCTGTCTGCATTTTCCAAATATCATCATTTCATCAATAAAATCATTTAGGAGCTGTATACACCTAAAATTGGTTTGGAGAGTTCCTATTAATTAAATACAAATTATTTGATTAATTATTCTAATTTCCTCTACTGTTTGAATAAATAGAAATATTTATTTAAATAGTTCACAATCACACCACATTTAAATTCTTCTAATAATTCATCTTAATTAAATAAACAAAATTAAATACTTTTTTCGATTTAATTATCTAATCCCTGTTTCAATCTATCACATCGATCTCAAATTAATTAAATAAAGACAAAACACTTTATTTATTAATTGCCACATTCTTCTATTAATTTAAATAAACAACTATCCTATAGTTCGTTTTATTAAATTATTTATCTCCCTTTTCCTAATTTAAATAAATCAAAATATTTGAATTAGAGCATAAGGAATATTCCAATCTACATTTCCTCAAAAATGAATTAGATTTCCTATGTCTAATCCATGTCTAAAATATGTCACAATTAATGCTTTGAAACTTCACGGGAAGTTTTGGAGACAAATTGGAGACAAATTTGGAATTTGATCTTTCAATCCTCTTCCATCAATCCTTTCTGTTCTCTTGCTTGGTGTTTTCATGGGTAGAGACAATCTCCATTTTTCTCTCAATCTTCTCCATCTCTCACCATTCAATTCTCCAGATTGAATCCAAGCCTCTCAAAGCTTTCCCTATGCATTTCTACAGCTAGGAAATCTATAAATAAAGCCTCATTGAACCAAGAAAGAGGATCCAGATAATCAAGTTTATGCACTCTTACTCTGCAGGAATCCAGACATCAAGCATCAAGCATTCACACATCAAGCATCAAGAAATCAAGTTTTCAACAATGGCTGCCTCCTGTAGCTGCAATTATCTATTTCACATCAATATCATGCTAGTTTAATTGATTTATCATCTAGTATTGCATTATCATCATCTCGTTCTTTAGATAGTCATTTTAACAATCTTATTTGCTTAAATAATCTAAGAGAAATTTAGATTTAATAAATCTTTAAGAATAGAGAACAATATGATGCTTTCAATTGATTACTGTTTTAAATTCATTCATTTTGTTTAATCATTGATATAATGTCTTATTAAGAAGTTTTTTAACCTTGTTTACTTATTCTACACTTACAATTTGGCGCCCACCGTGGGGCATTAACCCCAATTTTATCAAAATTATCAATTTTTTGGAAACTGTCACACAAGTTCTCGATGTGTTTTTCTTTTAGCGCTTTCGTTAAAAGTTTTAGCGCTTCTGGTCACTGTTTTAGTGCTTTCGGTTTAGTACTTCTAGTCACTTTTCTAGTGCATACGGTCACTGTTTTAGTGCATCGGGTGATTTAGCGCTTCCATGAAAAAATTCAGCACTTTGGGGTCCTGTTTCGGCGCTTTCGGGTTTTAGCGCATCAGGTAACTGTTTCAACGCTTTGGTGCAATATTCCAACGCTTTTGTAAAATCAGTCTAGATCCGATGCATCCATGGCCAGATTTTAATTTTTTTTCACAGTTGGACTGAAAACGTATCAATCTAAGATAGTCACTTCAAAGTTTTCTAAAATTGATCAATCTAGGATAGTCACTTCAAAGTTTTCTAAAATTGATCAATCTAGGATAGTCACTTCAAAGTTCCTGAAATTGATCAATCTTAGGATAGTCACTTTCTTGTTTTTCTTAAAGCAAATTTATCAATCCTAGGATAGTCACCGCATTTTTACAGTACAAGTTAAAAAGAGCATTATGATTTTTGTGAAGCAACACCTTCACATAGATTAGAAAATTTCTTTTTGGGCTTTTAAAATAGAACAAACTTATATGTTGTGATTGTGGTGATTAGGCTTATGCTCTCCCCTTAATTGGGTGACCAAAGTGCCAGATTCACTTTTATTTCATGTCATTTACGCTTTATTAAATCCTTTAGCAGGCCTGCCGTAGTGGGAAAAAGTACTCACCCTACAGGAACGACGTAAGTGGGAACAACCAAAGCTAGGTTTTCCAACCCACTATAATAAAAATGCAAGTTGTTGATGAAAGTCTAACTTGACAGTAGTAGGCAAGATAACCATCCCCAAAATCTTTGTTCTAAAGATTGGGAGGTCTCCTGAGGGAGTTTATCTATTTGCCACACTGAACGGAACCCTATCTACGAACCATACAGTAGTTGCTCGCCGAGTTAGTATCCATACATTGTCATACTCACAATGCAAGGGGAGGGAAGAATCTGCCCCCAAGACACTCACCATATAATTACCAAGGATCGCCTGCTCAAGGGATTTAGTATCTACTTTTGTCACTTTGAGTATGCGCCTGGCAGCGACAAAAACACGGGCGCCCTCTAGAGGGTGACACTGCTATGTGAGTCAACGTAATTCAAGATGTGGGTTGTGAGTATAATGATGACCTACTTGTCCTTAAGTGTGAGTTTATTTGATATGTGTACAAATGTTAAAACAACCTATCAAAATCAATAAAGATCATTCATGATTTTTTGAACATACACAATCTTTTCATTTTTAAAACACTTATTCAAAATTGCTTGCCGTGTTTTCACAAATTCATTTAAATTAGATTTAAAGATCATCCTGAAAACATCAAGTCAAAACAAATCAGAAAATCCATGCTGCGAAAGTGGAAGTCCACCATGTTTCTCAAAAGAAAAATCAAAGTCACGAAACCCCAAAGACCTCTCGGTTATAGAAACAAATTGAGAAAACAATGTTTTTTATATCAAAATCACAAACTCCTTTTGCAACATAGAACTTTCATCCACCAATATCATGATTTTGCTAGGGGTCACACATTAGATTACGCAGTAGAGCCAATCTACTCATGAGCCTTCTTCCAGAGGAGAGCTCTCACACAATTCCACAATCATAGTCAACAAATTCATCCTTCTTATCTTCTGCAATCTCTGGTACAGTATGCCACAAGACCCGATCAAATTTTATAGTAGAAAGTATTAAAAAATCCTATTTTTAGCGTTCTGGAAAACCTATTTCAGCGCTTTGGGTCACTGTTCTAGCGCTTTCGGGCTCTGTTTTAGTGCTTACAGTCATTATTTTAGCGCTTCTGTCACTTTTTACAGCACTTCTGGGTTCTATTTTGGCGCTTCTGGGAAGTAGCGCTTCCATAATTTTCTCCAACACTTTCAAGCACTATTTCGGCGCTTTTGTCCAAATAGCGCTTCAGTCACCTATTTCAACATTTTTGGACTCTGTTCTAGCACTTTTGGGAAATAGCACTTCTGGTATTTGTTTTAGCGCTTTTAAAACAAAGAGTTCAAAATTTTTACCAGTCCATCAGTCTGTCATTTTATCCACATTTTTCATCAGAATCAAATTTCTTCTTATCAGAATCACTGTCTAGGAACCAAAGTCATAAAGGTTTATACAAATTTCCAAACTTATCAATTGAAACAAGATCTTGCAAATCACAAGTGTCAAAAATCAAATACACAATCAAATTACTACACTGAAGTTTCATTATCAGGATACTATCATCCTTCATCATGAAACAAAGTATAGTAATTAACTTTTTAAATATTGTCTCATTAATAAGATCAGTCATCTTATTCGACTTTGTTTAAAAAGGTTCAAATTGACACTATCCCGCACATAAGATCAACATTTCAAAAGAAAGGGCAAAAATTTGTATGTCAATCTTAACTAGGTACCAAAAACAGAGACTCTTAGAGCAAGAAATTTTAAAATCACAAGAAATGGTAGAAGAAAATCCTTGGAACAATCTAAACCACAATGATAAGAATGAAATAACTCTAGAAGATATCCAAGCAGCTCAATAAGATCCCAAGTTTCACATATTTATGGAAAAAATTCTAGAACAAGACATGGAAAAATATATTTTAATGTTGGCCGAATCAGGGGCAAAACTTCCAAAAGATTTTGATGTAAACCATTTGAAAGAAACATCGAAAATAAATGAGACTGAGATACCACAATCAACACAAACAATAGATCTGGTTGCTACTTTAACATCACAGATGCAAATGTTACAGCAACAAATACAAGATATGACGAAAGGGACTACCAAGCGATATGCGATACATGACATTTGTCCTTATCCTTTTGACGCAATGGTCGGCTTGATACCTTTTCCTAGACATTGTGAGATCCCAAAATATGATAAGTATAATGGAAGAACATATCCCATAGATCATATCAGAGAATTTAAAACAATGAGTCTTGAGTTTGCACAAGAAGAAACTTATTTAATGAGATTATTCCCAAGGAGTTTGGGAGGATCATGCATGGAATGGTTTTCGAAGTTAAAACCAAGTATCAAAACTTTTGAGGAACTCGTCAACAGATTTATCTCTGAATACTCATTCAACATCCAACATGATGTTACTATCAAAGATCTTTACAATCTCAAACAAAACAAGGGAGAAACGTTCTTTTCTTTTCTCCAAAGATGGCGATGCTTGTTCGCTAGATATCCTAGATCCATTCCGGAAGAGGAAAAGATGGAGTTGTTCATTGAAAACTTGACAGAAGAAATGAGTTATAGATTGGAACTACAATGTCCTCCAACATTTGAAAAAGTGATCGAAAATGGTCTTAAAATCGAAGAGGCGTTAGTCAAGCGAGGAGTTATCAAGCATTTTAATGATAAAACAAACAAGACAAGTAACTCCTCAAATCAATACTCAAGCGGTGAGAAGCCAAAATTTTGGCAAAAGAACCGAAATACAAATGAGACAACAAATGATCCCAAAAACGTCAAACCGGTTTTCAATTTAACCGCGTCTGCATCAAAGAATCAAAACAACGAACAAAATGTCAAGTCAAATACCACACAAAGCAATGAAAACATAAAAACACAGTCGTATCAAAAACCGTCAAATCGGCGAAGGTTCACACCATGGAATCAACAATGAAGGAATTAGTTACCAGAGGTCTTCTCACCACACGAGAAGCTAGATTATTGGATCCAAAAGTCAAACCATCATGGTGGAATGACGCTGATTATTGCAACTATCATAATAACAAGGGTCATAAAACAAATGACTGTATGGAGTTGAAACATGCAGTACAAGATTTGGTGGACAGCAACAAAGTGTATATAGAAGGACCTCAAAATAACAATGATCATTCGGCCTTCAAAGATCCTTTGCCAAATTATGACAAAGGTGCATCATCCTTAAATAGCAAAGGAAAGAACACCAATCATGTCTATGACACAACAATCCTATGTCTATCTGAAGTCAAACATGATGATGTAGTTAGTAATAACATTGATGAAAACGAAACCAACAACATTACCTCTTTGGATTTACTCCCAAGCGTGCAAAACTCTGATAATCAAATAAATGTCTTAAAATTCAGAGAAAATCAAGAACATCAACCAGCCAATGTGCTAACTAGGGGACAATGCAAGGTAATGTTAAAAGGAATGGGCTCCACACATGCAGTTCCACCTCCATCACATTATGATGTTATCAATCAAATGCAAAACACCCCTTGAGAGAATCAAGAACATCAACCGACAAACATCATGACTAGGGGGCAAGCAAAGGTAGTATTAAAAGGAGTGGGATCTCAACATGAGGTTACGCCTCAATCTCATTATAATATTGTCAATCAATTGTAAAACATCCCCACACAAATATTGATACTGGAACTCATTAAGTTGTCACCATCACATAAGGAAGTTCTCGAACAAGCATTAGTTGCCACAACCATACCAAAAAATCTAGATTTTTGTCAATTCCAAGCTATGGTGGGACACCTAACTACCCCGCATTGTCTGTCATTCTATGAATAGGATGATGTCTCATTAAACCATCCACATAACACAACATTTCATATCGAAGTATGTATCCATAATCATCGTGTTAAGAGAGTTCTAATAGATGGGGGAGCTGGTCTGAACATTTGCACCATCAAATTGGTCTGTGCACTAGGATATTCCGATGACGCTATTGATGCTTGAAGGAAAATGACCATCAAATCATATGATGAGGAGGAAAGATTGTCCCAAGGTTTAATCGTATTACCCATTCAGGTGGGACCCATGATGAAGCATATAGCATGTCAAGTGTTGGAAAGAGAGTTGACATACAACATACTCTTAGGACGACCTTGGATTTATGAAATGTAGGTCGTACCTTCTACATACCATCAATGCCTAAAGTTTCCAGTAAACGGACATGAGGTGACTATAGCTGCTGATTATAATCATCCACAACATTGTGACACATTAAGAATATCTCAAGATGCCTTTGTCCCTCACAATAGGGAAGCTTCAAGTTCATCATCATCCAAGAACGAACAAAGTCCAAGCATCACTACCAAGTGGGTACAAAAGAAAGGTAAAGAAAAAGAAACAAGTCATGTTGAAACAAACAATTCAGATACACAAACTTCTCTATCAGACAAATTTCAAAAGCAAGTTCAGTTGACAGATAAAGGAATGGGACAGTACTTAGTGGAGCAATTGCTTAACTTATCACAGTTAATGCCATCTCCTAGGAAATATGGTCAACCATCAATGATCAAACCTCCAACATCTTTACCTAGCATAGTTCTTTAGGAAACATTTGTAAAATCATGAACCATAGCAGAAGAAATGGACAACAAAGCAGTCTTGGATTGGCTATACAAGGATGAAGAACCATCAACATCAGAGATCGGTATCAAAAATGTTAACATCAACACAGACAAGTATGGAAAAGGAAAGGCTATTCTTGAAAAGATGGGTTATGAAGGACAAGGACCTATGGGATTAAGAAAGGAAGGAATAACATAACCTATCAAACCTCTCACTCTCCACACAAAATAAAAACTAGGACTAGGATACTCTGAAGAAGAGAAGCAAGAGCTAACAAAGACAGCTATGGAAAATATCCTTCACTTTAGAGATGGTTGTGAAACATACTCAAATGAATATGAGTGGGCCTTACCTTGTGATCTAATTTTCGTTGATATTCCAGTCGATGTGATTCAAAAATATACACCTACACGTGAGGAGGGCCAAGGCTCTAGGTCTAGACCATTCGTCGCGGGATCACTAAATATCGATGACTCTAGTGAGGACGAACAAAATTTGAGTGAACTAGATGATTTCGAAGAGGGTACCATCATAGATCTCGATATCCCAAATGATAATTATGACGATGTTACTATCCTCACCCTTACCTCCATTAACTTAAATCAATCCGATGATACCATGCCGTTAATCCATCCAGAACTTATTGATTGGGAACCTATCGAACCTTTGACTGTACCAAAGTTTGCAAATGATGATGCCATCGTGCATTTCCTATGTCATACTGAACCTGATACAAATGCTATCTATAATACTCATAACAATACGACTCAACAGGAGGGTGTCAAATCTTCTAGTTGCAAAATTTACAATAGGGAAAATAGATCTAATGGTGAAAACCATTCTATGGTAGCATTAGATCTGGAAAAAGTAAAAATAAAGAACACATCCAATGGTGAAAACCCTTTTGAGGCACTGAAGGATGGAAGATTTGACACTCTCCCAGAACACTATCATGAGCGATCATCAGTTCTGGTTGAACCTACACAATCTGTGGACATTGGCACAGAAGAGAAGGCAAAAGTTCTACATCTAGCAGAATCAATGACTGATCAAGAGAGACCAGAATTTATCAATTTCTTTAAAGCAAGAAGCATCAACTTCGCTTGGTCATATTCTGATATGCCAGGCTTAGATCCAAATCTACTTATGCATCATTTGTCTTTGCCGATAGGAATCAAACCTGTTAAGCAAAAAATAAGAAAAATGCATCCTCACATCGCATTGATGGTAAAGTCAGAATTAAAAAAATTATTGGATGCTAAATTCATAAGGTCTATAGACTATGCTGAATGGATATCTAACATAGTACTTGTTTCAAAGCCAGACAACAGCATCAAAAACTGCACAGAATTCAGGGACCTCAATAAAGCATGCCCGAAGGATGATTTTCCACTCCCCAACATAGACATCATTGTGGACTTGTAGGCAGGGCATGCCATGTTATCAATCATGGACGGCTTATCTGGGTACAATCAAATAAGAATAGCTCCAGAAGATCAAGAAAAGATGACTTTTACATGTCCATGGGGAACCTTCTACTGGAACGTCATGCCATTTGGTCTAAAGAATGCAGGAGCCACTTATCAAAGAGCAATGACGACAATCTTCCATGATATGATGCAAAATTTCATGGAGGATTATGTGGATGAAATTTTGGAAAAATCTACTACAAGGGAAGGACATCTGCATATCTAAGACAAAATCTTCACACGGATGGAGAAATTCAATGTTAGGTTAAACCCTAAGAAGTGTGTCTTCGGGGTCGCATCAGCAAAACTACTAGGATACATTGTTTTGGAAAAGGGAATTGAGGTGGATCTAGCAAAATTCAAAGCGATTATGGAGATGCCACCTCCTAATAATATCAGCTAGCTCAGATCACTACAAGGATGACTTCAATCAATCAGACGATTCATCTCCCAGCTGGCAGACAAAAGTCATCCTTTTAATCATCTATTGCATAAGAATATAATTGTCAAATGGGATGAGGGATGTGAAACAACATTCAGTCAAATCAAGCAATATCTAATGTCACCACCCATTCTCATGCCACCAACAGAAGGAAGACCTCTCATTTTGTACATTACCACGACAAATATCTCTTTGGGGGCACTATTAGCACAAGAGGACTATGAAGGGAATGAGCGTGCCATCTACTACATCAATAGAACTTTAAATGGCTATGAAATAAACTATACATTCATAGAAAAGTCTTGCTTAGCAGTGGTGTTTGCTACTCAACAATTGAGACACAACATGTTGACTCACACAATTAGGTTAATTGCAAAGATCAACCCTTTGAAGTACCTACTAAGTAAAGCTGCCTTAACAGGTAGACTGGCGAAATGGGTTATGCTCCTAAGTGAATTCAACATTCAATATGTCGAGAGAAAGGAAATCAAGGGACAAGCAATCACTGAACAACTAGCTGAAGCTCCTCTACCAGATGATCGCCCAATGAAAATGGAATTTCCAGATGCAAACATTATGATAGCAATGCCCCAACAATGGATACTATATTTTGATGGATCATATACACAACGAGGATCAGGAGCAGGGATCTTATTCATCTCCCCCCAAGGACACACAATTCCAAAATCATATAGACTCATGTTTTAGTGTACAAATAATGTGGCAGAGTATGAAGCATTGATTATTGGGGTCAAGATAGCAATTTAATGGAAAATCAAAGATTTACAGGTATACGGGGACTCTCAACTAGTTATTTACCATGTCAATGATGATTATCAAACAAAAGATGAAAAATTGATGCCATACAAGTAGCAAATAGATAATCTAAAATATTCTTTTGTTAGTATCAAGTTTGATCAGATTCCAAGGGTAGAGAATAAAGCTGCAGACGCTATGGCTACAATTGCTTCATTACTACAATTGCTTGAGAAGCATGTTTGTTATGAGTTTATGGTAGAACAAGTATCATGTCCTTCCCATTATCAATCAGAATCCATTACCATATGTCATCTAGAGGCCACTGAACCCTCCATCTACAAAAAAACCTATGCTTACCTAAAAGATGATATTCTTCCTCCATATCTTACCCAGAACCAAAAATGAAACTTTATCCGCCAATTCGCCTGACATACTTTAATCATAGATGTCCTTTATCGTCGAGGTCTTGATGGTACCCTACTTTGATGTCTAGAATGTAACAAATCTGAAACGACCCTACAAGAAGTTCACGAGGGTATTTGTGGTACTCACTCGAGTGGAATAACCCTAGCTAAGAAACTCCTCCGTTTGGGATATTATTGGCCATGCATGAAGAAAGAGTCATATCAATTTGTCAAGAAATGTTAAAAATTTCAGGTTCATAGCAATCTAGTTCATGCACCAGCACAAGAACTGCATCCCTTCACATCGACATGGCCTTTTTGTCAATGGGGCCTAGATCTGGTAGGCAAAATAAATCCATCTTCATCTAATGGACACAAGTTTATTATTACAGCTATAGATTATTTCATGAAATGGATAGAGGCAGTGCCTCTTACTACCATCACTGGGAAGCAAATTTTCTCTTTCATCTTGAACTACATAATATGTCGGTATGGTATCCCTCAATCCATTATCACTGATAATGGATGACCTTTCAAGAATCAAGATGTCCAAGAGCTATGTGATAAGTTCCACATCCAACATCGTACTATCCTCAAGGGAATGGCCAAGTAGAGGCCTCAAACAAAACCATACTCAAAATTCTTAAAAAGACGGTTAACGATGTTGGACGTGATTGGCATGTTCAACTCAACCCTGCACTATGGGCCTACAAAACAAGCATTAGAACACCAACGAGAGCTACACCATTTGCTTTGATATATGGATCAGAAGCCATATTGCCCATTGAAGTTGAAATTCCATCCCTTCGTGTATCACTCAGAGGTATCATTTCAAATGAAGACTATAGGGTATCTAGACTACAAGAATTGGAGTTGTTGGATGAGCGTCATCAACAAGATGTTAATCATCTAACAGCTTATCAACAGAGGATGTCAAGAAGTTACAATCACAGGGTAAAACCGCGGTCTTTCAAGTTGGTGACTTGGTATTAAAGGAAAACCCTAGGAATCAACAGGATAGGGAGAAGAAAGGAAAATTTGAGCCTAACTGGCTTGGTCCCTTTTTCGTCATATCAATATATGGATTAGGAGCATATCAGCTATCAATGTCAGAAGGGGATCTATTTGATGAATCTATCAATAGTATTCATCTCAAAAAATTCTATGCTTAAAACTTCTAGTGCATAGGGAAAACTTTTGAAAATTGTTTCCTTGGTGAAAACCTAGCAAACAGGCATCTTGGCAAAACGCAAAAATACAAAAAAAAATAGAAAATACAAAAAAGAAAGAAAAACAGAAAAATGAGAAAAATACAAAAACACAAAGGGTGTAATCAAAGCATATGGTGAAAACCTGGAAACAGGCGTCGTATGTGATTCTAAGATCAGCTTTCCCATCTATTTGGATATATTTCAGAATCATTCATCTGAAATTCATTATCAATTCATATCATATCTTTTTTTTGGCCATCATTACATCCATTATCAAACTCATGTCACATGGTCAACATAGCACTCCATAGCTTGGGGGCAACATTTGGATATCATTAGGGGCAATACAAATGTATCAATTTCACCAAAGGGCAACACAACAGTATGGCATAAAACCGAAAACATAGATCAAAGCACAATATCAATCATCGTCAGAAGGCATCAACCATTCGTATTGTATCGAAAATTCAAAAAACATGTCAAATATCTTGTCAAAAATCCAAAAACATAGGTCCGTGTCAGTCGAACTACATGGTCTCTGCGTGTGTAATGTAGGCAAGGCTAATCCTAAATCAGCCCCCGAGACCCCTAAGATAGGTTAGTAGGTTAGGTCTTTAGTCGAAAATCTCGAAAATCCAAAAACATGTCAAAATCAGGATGGATGATCTAAAATCTGAATAATGAATGGAACACTCTAAGTAAACAATGGATAAATTATACTTTTTGATTATCATTTCTTTAGAGTACCTCAATGATGTATTGAACTAGAGGAACAAGGAAGAAGAATGATATTTTTATTGTCTGTTGTCTGTACGTTAATCATATAAATATGTGAATTGTCGGGGGATGTGCTATGCAAATGTATCACCGATGACATTCAGAATTCACACATTGAAATGATTAATTATTGCTTGTTTATGCAATGAATGCTCAGGTCATCTCGGTTCAATTATACCTCGATGCTTATGTTCGATTGCAATATCAAAAATCAT
This sequence comes from Sequoiadendron giganteum, assembly GCA_007115665.2. Classification (NCBI taxonomy): domain Eukaryota; kingdom Viridiplantae; phylum Streptophyta; class Pinopsida; order Cupressales; family Cupressaceae; genus Sequoiadendron; species Sequoiadendron giganteum. The sequence continues at coordinate 402,086,880 of CM021110.1, read as the reverse complement.
GAAAGTAATACTCAGGTCGTCATTGGTCTAACACATACCATTGACGCTTGTATTCACTTTCAACATTCAATAAAGCTCTATGATGATACCAAACACAAAAAGACTGTTAAAATGACATATGTTTGCATATCATTGCATGATTAAATTAGATTGAATTCATAAATAAATTCATTATCTGCAGAGTATGTGTTGCACAAAGGATTCCAAATCAATAATTATCTTTTCTACAAACATGACTGAGTATACTTGACATAAAATCCAAAATCATCATCATTTACCATATAGTTACAAATCATCATCTCATCATTAAAAATTTTCATCATTCATACATTTTTGAATCATAATAGAAATACAAATATCAAATACATCATGCATTTACATCATCATTTTCATCGGTTACATCATTATAAAACATCATTACATCATCATTATTATCATTATGTTATCCATGTATCCATACATTTCATTTACATAAAATAAATGCAAGTCATTACATCATTATCATTATCATTTATCATTTAGGAATTCATACATACACGTATCATATGATCCATATATACATTTATCATAAAATCATTGCATAAAATAAAAACATTCATCATTACATCATCACATAATAAATGCATCCATCACATTAGGAATCACAAACCATCATCATATCACATCAAATGCATCTCATATAAATATATCAAAGTGTCAAGTATACACTGAAGTCTGATCTAAAAATACATCATCATACAATGAGCTACATCATGCTATACATCATGGAGGCTCACAATAGCATCTATGATCTGCTACTGCTAGAGTGTGCGGGCCCGACAGGACCTGTACCACCACCAGAAGGACCTGTACCACCCCCAGAAGGACCAAGAACTCGAGGATCTCTGCATAAAGGCTGTGTCACCCCCTCGCTCACTGTTTGTGTATGTGTCTACCCAAATCTCGATGGGGCATAACTGACTCGGCACTCGGCAGGCACTGCATCATGATGTTAGCCTTTGTAGAACTCTGCCTCTCGGGCAGCCCGTAGAACCTCTCTCATATAATCTGAAACTAAGCTACCATCAGCAACTCTTTGTAAAGTCTCGGCTCTCTCCTATGCCCTCTCGGCAATCTGCCCAGCACTGTCTCTCTCAGCTGTCAGAGTAGCCACCTGTGTTTGTACGACAGTCAACTATCCCTGTACTTGTGCTAAAGACTGGGCATGAGCCTGAGCCTGTGCCTGCATCTGAGTCTGGGTCTGCACAAGCATACCCCGAGCCTGTACCAACTGCCCCTGTAAAGTCTGGACCTGTGCCTGGAGCCTAGCTACCTATCTCTGCTGATCCGCCGAAGACACTATCACTGCTTGCCTTTTGCGAGGCCTACTGGAAGAAGGCGCACTGCTACTGCCTGGCCTTGCCCCTCTGTCACCTCCGCTGCTGCCATCACTATCACTACTACTGCTGCCCGAACTACTGTTGCTCTCTGAGCTACTACTAGATGAAAAATCCTCTCCACCACCACTATCTGCATGACCCTCTACCACATCCTCCTACACACGTAAAGGTACTGGCTCATCGGGAATGGTGATACGTGCATGTGGAACCAAGGCCAGGAATGTGGCATAATCCTCGATAACCGATGCCACTGCAATGTCTCTCCGCATGTCCCATGGTGATGGCTGTAGTGCACGGTACCCCTCTACTATCACATCATAGGATAGACGCGGACCCCAATCAGGAACGTCCATCCATCGCCTCGCATAATGGGCAACTCCCTGTGGCATGCACTGAACAATGCCATACTATCGGTATACTCGACAAAGCAAGAATCTCTCTAGTACGAATGGAGTCTGAACGATGAGGTACATAAATCACAAAGATATCCCAATACTACACCATCCTCATCCCACTCTTTCGCATTCAAGGTATGGGCACTAGATAACGGTCTATGTATCATCAAACACCCACCTCCAATGCTCTAACTTGCCCATTTGGGCCTGTGTAAACCGACCACTGTATCGAAAAACATATGGTCTGCCGGTTGGTCTGTCAAAAACTGGAAAAGGCCGAGAAATAGCAAAGTGCTCCCATGCCCACACTTGTAACAGGGTCATCCCTGCTGATAAACTCCTCACTCCAAGATACACAACTAAGTGTAAATCATGATAAAGATGCGCTAGCATGCACATCCCCCACACATATCTGGTACCATGTACAATAATGCTCTCAAGAGTCCTACCCCAGCCGATGAGGAATCCCTTTAACCTATGATCAGGGCAAAGGAAACCTCCAATGAATCCAGCCAGCACTACTGGTAATGTCGCATAGGAATCCACGATCCTTCGCCATCGAACGCTCGGACCCTCTATGTCCTAATCCTGAAAAACTCTACGGAGAGCATCTCTGCTGCTAGTCTTGTGAGAATCATACACGACTATCTCACCCATGAATGGAATACAAAAAATATGCCACACATCCTCAGGTGTGACCGTCATCTCACCAGTAGGTAGGTGAAAGGTGTTGTGGTCACTATGCCACCTCTCAGCCAATGCAGTCAACAGACCCTGATTAATCCTAATCTGGGGCATATCAAGTAAGCTAGTCAAACCACAATGACCTATCACCTGAAGCTCATCCAGTGTCAGACAAGGTATCAAGTCTCTCGTCTGAGGAAACCTCTCTCGCATCTGGAGAGTACCCAAACGCTCCTATCATCACAACAAGAAAATCAACAAATCAATGAACTATGTCAGGAAATCAAAAGTTATTCTACTATCAAGTCTATCACAAATTGGTATGAATTTTTGATCAAAATTCATAGGTGAACATCAAACCTCACCTATCATGAGGTTCTCAAAACATCAACAAACCTCACCTATCATGAGGTTCATCAAAACATTATCTAGATCTTGCCTATCATGAGATTTATCAGATATTGAATCATTTCCTCGCCTATCATGAGGATCATCAAAAATAAGATTTCTTCTCGCCTATCATGAGAATTAGTTTTATCTACATCATCCAAATCTAACATCAAGAATTTGGATTATCAATCATACCAATCAAGAGAGTGGACATAATTGGAATTGACGAAATCAAGGTTCACTAAGTCAAAAACTTAGAATCTAAACCAAAGCGCTTAATCAGGGACACAAAGTGCTAAATCCCTAAAGCGTTATTTCAGAGCTCCGAAGTGCTAAATCAGGCTCTCAAAGCGCTATTATTGTACGTCAAAGCGCTAAAACAGTCCGTCAAAGTGCTGCTTTACCAAAAGCACTAAAACAGACCCTCAATGTGCAACTCCACGGACTCAAAGTGCTAAATTCATGCTTCAAAGCATTGTTTCTAGGCTCCTAAGCGCTAAATTGCCCAAAGCGCTACTTCACCTACTGAAAGTGCTACATCAGACTGTAAGCGCTATAGCGCATCTTCAAAGTGCTAAAACAGACCTAGACACACCTAAGACCTAAAAAGCATAAAAAAATAGAAAATCATGAATTATGAGGAGGTTAAGGGGTACATACCGGAGGTCCGTACGCGGTCGGCCGTCGGTGACGTCGAACATGCTCGAATCGGTGAGTGTGGAAGGGGATAGGCATCTTGCTTTAGCTGACAAAAAAGTCTTTATCACAAAGATTTTCTAAACTCAATAGTAAAAATGAATTGAAAATGACCTTTTAGCACTATTTATAAATTTTGAAAAGGTATTTTTGGTGGATTTTCTTACATTTTGATTAATTTATTCCATGAAATTAATTCAAACTCATTTGAGGGCTCTTTTCTTCATCATTTGTCAGGAGATAAATTATTTTATTATTGAAACATCATCAAAACATCGAAAAATCATCAAATTTTTGAAAAATTCTAAAAATCATGACATCATTAATTTATCTCCCGAGGGGGCATTTTGTCATCAAATCATCTGAAAATCAAAATCTGGGGCATGTCTAAGGCACACTGAATTTTTTTTTTTATATCATCGATCCTGATAGTAGCAGTAAAATATTTCTTCGAAGCAATGCATAAACACATCACTTCGAAGAGGGGCAAAATGTATAAACCTAAAATTCGTCTGGAGCATCCGATTAATTAAATACAAATTATTTGATTAATTATTCTAATTTCCTCTACTATTGAATAAATAGAAATATTTATTTATATAGTTCACCTTCATAACTCATCTTAATTAAATAAACAAAATTAAATACTTTGTTCGATTTAATTATCACATCCCTATTTTATTCTATCACATCCATCTTAAATTAATTAAATAAAGACAAAACACTTTATTTATTAATTGCCATATTCTTCTATTTAATTTAATAAACAACTATCCTATAGTTTGTTTTATTAAATTATTTATCTCCCTTTTCCTAATTTAAATAAATCAAAAATATTTGAATTAGAGCATAAGGAATATTCCAATCTACATTTCCTCAAAAATGAATTAGATTTCCTATGTCTAATCCATGTCTAAAATATGTCATAATTAATGCTTTGAAACTTCACGAGAAGTTTTGGAGACAAATTGGAGACAAATTTGGAATTTGATCTCTCAATCCTCCTCCATCAATCTTTCCTCTTCTCTTGCCTGGTGTTTTCATGGGTAGAGACAATCTCCATTTTTCTCTCAATCTCCTCCATCTCTCACCATTCAATCCTCCAGATTGAATCCAAACCTCTCAAATCTTTCCCTATGCATTTCTACAGCTAGGAAATCTATAAATATAGCCTCATTGAACCAAGAAAAGGATCCAGATAATCTTAACTTGTGCACTCTTACTCTGCAGGAATCCAGACATCAAAGCATCAAACAATCAAGCTTTCAACCATGGTTGCCTCCTGTAGCTGCAATTATCTATTTCATGTCTATATCATGCTAGTTTAATTGATTTATCATTTAGCATTGCATTATCATCATCTCATTCTTCAGATAGTCATTTTAACTGTCTTATTTGCTTACACAATCTGAGAGCAATTTTGATTTAATAAATCTTTGGAGATAGAGAACAATATGATGCTTTCAATTGATTACTATTTTGAATTGATTCATTTAACTTGTCTATTGATATAATGTCTTATTAAGAAGTGTTTTAACCTTATTCACATATTCTACACTTACAGTTTCTTTCCTCATATGGTCAACAATATTGAATGTTGGGGTACTAACCTTTTGCTGCACTTTTGGAACAACGGGCTCTACTTGTGTTGTTTGAGGCTAAGATTGAGCCTTTTGTTGTTCCTTAGCTACTAAAACTTGTCCTCTTGGTAAAATTTGAACATTTTGGGCTACAGAAGGATGAACTTTCCCCTATTGGATTGTAGAAGTCTGGTTTTTCTATTGAAAACTTGATGTTTATATGTTTTTTCTTGCTGTTTGCTAGAAACATCTTTCTATCTCAGGTCAACAACTCTCTTTTCCGACCTTGTATTGGCTGCAATGGAGGTAGATGAATGATTTTTCCCTTGTGCATGATTAACTCCACAAAATTTATCGCCTTGCCAGTTCATCATGGAAACATCAAGATCATTTTGTTGTGTTTGATCATCTTGTTGATTATTGTTCTCTTTTGTTGTTTTCTCAGAAGCAACAAAACTACTCTGCACCATAAGAGCCTAATTAATCATCACATTCATACAGGTAGCATCATTATGAGACTTATTACAAGGATATCACCACACATAATCTTGTTCCAAATTTCTCTACACATGTACAAGCTCTTTAGAAGAGCTGGCATCATTCTGATTATATGGCTAATTAAGCCTAGTATTAAAATTTATTCTTTGTCTTTGCTAGTCAGCCTGATAAGGTGGTCCATTTTCCTGAAAGGGTGCTTGATAAGGTCTATATTTATGGCCTTGCTGATTCTTGAAGCTCACTAAGTCTTTGCTAACTATTTGCAGCAATTTGGCCATTTCTTGTTGGGTACCTCTAATTTCCTGTTGGGCTCCTCTAAGCTTCTACAATTCTGAATTTGTTGGAACAATTTTTTTTTGAATGGCTACTTGAAAGCTTAATGCTAGAAAAATAGTTAATGGAGTTATAGGAGGTATTTGAATTGGCATCAATGGCTGAATATGATGGAAAATAGGCATAGGAGGCCTGGGTGCTATTTTACCAACCTAAATGGGATTGTTCTCGGCTCTAATAGTTATATCATAGGCTATTGGCAGTGTTAGTCCACCCATAGATTGGATCATAACAACAATTTCACTATTTATTACTCTAAGATAATATAGGAAAGCATGATTTGGGGAAGATCTTATTATTGTTAAAATTCTATTCCAAGTTCTTTGAAAATAGAAGTTGAAATCTATCATATGTTCTTGTGGTGCTCTCTTAATAGTCACCATTTGTTCAACTAGAGATAGGTGATCAAATTTATCGAAAAATTGTTTTCTTAACTTGTCTCCTAAATCATCCCATTTTGCAATAGTATTAACAGGAAAACCTCTGAACCACTGAAGTGCTTTTCCTTTGAATGATGTTGCTAAAATCCTCAATGCCATGCTCTCATGTGTTACATGATGAACTCCACACAGTGAAGCTACATCCCTTATGTGTTCTATTGGCGTAGTCTAATCCTCACCAGTGAAAATAGTCATACTTTTTAGGTAAGTCATCGGTATGTCATCATGTTGAGCCAAATTTAATAGGATACCCCCATTGAATGGTACAAATGCATGCTCTTTGGCCATTGGAGTTGCTTGAACTCTTAGATTTGGTACTTGTAGTATTGGCATAGGACGTACTACTAGAAAAATAGGTACAAAACTTGCAAATATGGGATCAGGAGGAGTAGAATGATATCTTGGTGTTGAACATGATCTTGATCTACTTAATCTCCTTCTTATTGTTCTTCCTCTTCTTTTGGGTGACGAAAGTTGCAAGTACTCGAAAGGGTCAACACTTCCTCTTGTCTGAATTCTTCTCATGTATTGCTCAAACGGATCTGCATATAACCAGAATAAATGAAGTCATCAAATATATATTAAAAACCTACGATAGGTAAATACTATTGTATATTTGAAAATAGTAGCTTGAAAGTTTAAATTCTTTCTTTGAACTATGATTTAGAGTCCCATCGGGCATAAAAAAAATTGTTATCAATAGGATTGCACCCATGTGCGAAAGAAACAATGCCTTGTGATCCTATGAAATATGGGAATACTTTTAGGATGTGGGTACCCTATGTTAAAATTAGACCTCCAGATTATAGGCCAGCTTCCTTTACAATTTTCTAATGATTGACTGTAATTTAGATGGAAAAGGGAAGAAAGGCTTGAATTGAATGCATAAACTGAAATTTAAACTACAGTGATGCACCTAAATGATGATAAAGCATGCAATTATATTCACAACTATATCTCCTACAATATGTTTTCACAACTCAAATTGAATAGCTTAATCACATAAATGTTTCACAAAAGGGCTTGCAAATCAATCCTTTATGAAGGAAAATAATATTTCCACAACCTAAAGGGAAAGACAAAACTGTAGTACAATCTATTACCTATGATTAAATATGCTTTTGTATATATACATCCATTAATGAGATCTAAACTTAAAGGTTTATGATTTAAAACACATTAAATTCACATCTAAATCATTATTAGAAGCAAAAAACCTGAATGAACACTTGATTTTAATAAGAAAAAATGAAGGAATCTCTACTAAAAATAACCTCAAATAACTTGTAAAAGCTGCTGCATAATAATAACTATGTAGAAATTTGAGTTACAAGATCTCTCTTTGTAGAATGAAAAGGGAAAATAATCAAGAACTGAGAAAAAAGACAAGTCTTTTCTCAATATATACAAAAGATAGAAGAGAATGAGATTGAAAAGAGATGTCAAGCTAACTGAAGTCAAAAATATGTGAACTCCAAAGCTATCCATGAGAAAAATCAAAGTTTCCTAAAAGTGGGGCCCACCAATGCTATGAACTGATGTTAAATAGCTCAAAACTCTATCTCATATAGTATGTAATTGAAGTGTAACTCGAAATGGCTCCAATTTGCATGAAAAACACTAAAGTGTCACTACAGTCTAAAATATCACCACCTCCAAAAGATTCACGAGCAA
>CM021110.1:401856069-402078711 GCA_007115665.2 Sequoiadendron giganteum | reverse complement strand
TAAGGTACAAGGGTGAGGTTATAGGGTATAAGGATGAGGGTTTGTGGTGTAGGGTTTAGGGTTTAAGGTATAGGCTTGAGGATTGGGGGATTAGGACTTAAGTATATGGTTGATGGTATAGGGTTGAGGGTTGAGAGTTTACAGTTGAGGGATAATGATCAAGGTTGAGTGTCTAAGATATAGGGTTCAAGGTTTAAGGTTGAGGGTATAAGGCATATGGATGAGGGTTTAAGGCATATGGATGAGGGTTTAGGGTTTAGGGTATAAGTATAGGGTTGATCATATAGGGTATAGGGTAGAGGTTTGAGGGTTGAGGGATAATGTTCAAGGTTGAGTGTCCAAGGTTAAGTGTATAGGGTATAGGTTCATTAGGGTTTAAGATATTGGGTTGATGGATTAGGGTTTAAGCATAGACTTGGGGGTTGTGGTTGTAGGTTTAAGGGTTGAGGGATTAGGGTTTAAGGTATAGTGTCGAGGTTCGAGGATTTATTGATAGGGTAAAGGGGTGAGGGTTGAGGATTGAGGGATTGGGGTTGAGGGTTGAGGGTTCAATGTATAGGTTTGAGGGATTAGGGTTGAGTATCTAATGCATAGGGTAGATGGTTTAAGGGTTTAGGGTTTAGTTTTTAAGGGTTGAGGGTCCAATGTATAGGGTAGAGGGTCGAGAATTGAGGGTAGAGGGATTAAGGGTTTAAGGGATGAGTGATTAAAGTATTGAGGGTTTAAGGTATAGGGATGAGGGATTAGGGTTGAGGGTTTAATGTAGAGGGTAGAGGGTTGAGGGTTTAAGGGATTAAGGGTTTAAGGGTTTAAGGGTTGAGGGTATAGGGTTGGGGGATTGGGGTTGAGGATATAGGGTTGAGGGATTAGGGTTGAAGGTATAATGTATAAGGTAGAGGTTTGATAATTGAGATTTGAGGGTTTAATGTATAGGGTAGAGGGTTAAGGGATTAAGGGTTAAAAGGTTAAGGGTTTAGGGTTTAAGGGTTAAGGGATGTGAGTTGAGGGTTTAAAGGTTTAGGGTTGAGGGTTGAGGGTTGAGGGTTGAGGGTTGAGGGCTGAGTGTATAGGTTTTAGGGTATAGGGTTGAGGGATTAGGGTTTAAGGGTTGAGGGTTTGAGGGTTGAGGGTTGAGGGTTTGAGGGTTGAGGGTTGAGGGTTAACGGATTAGGGTTGATGGATTAAGGGTTGAGGATTGAGGGTTTAGGGGTTGAGGGTATAGGGTTAATGGTTAAGGGTATAGGGTTGAGGGTAGAGGGTAGAGGTCTGAAGGGTTTAGGGTTTAAGGGTTTATGGTTGAGGGTTTAAGGGTTGAAGGATTAGGGTTGAGGGATTAGGGTTGAGGGTTTAGGGTATTGGGTTGAGGGTAGAGGGTTGAGGACTTAAGGGTTTAGGGTTAAAGGGTTAAAGGGTTGAGGGTTTAAGGATTTAAGGGTTGAGGGTATACAGTTAAGGGATTAGGGTTTAGGGTTTAGGGTTTAGGGTATTTGGTTGAGGGTAGAGGGTAGAGGGTTTAAGGTTTGAGGATTTAGGGTTTAGGGTGGAGGGTTTAGGGTTTGGTGGATTATGGTTGAGGGTTGAGGTTTTAAGGGTTTAAGGAGAGAGAGAGAGAGAGAGAGAGAGAGAGGTGTAGAAATAAGGAGAGTGGAGATAGAGACAATTAAAGATGGTAGGAAAGAGGGAGGGAGAGAGAGGGTGTGTATGTTTGTGTGTGTGTGAGAGAGACAAAGAGAGTGATTGAGCAAGAGGTGCGTAGAAACACGGAGAGGGGATATAGCGACAATTAGATAGGGTAGAGAGAGGGAGGGAGAGTGAGTGAGGGAGAGAGAGGGTGTGCATGTGTATGTGTGTGTGTGAGAGAGAGACATTGATTGGGGTTAAGGATATAGGGTTGAGGGTCCAATGTATATGGTAGAGGATTGAGAATTAAGGGTTGAGGGTTTAATGTATAGGGTAGAGTTTTGAGAGATTAAGCGTTTAAGGGTTGAGGAGTGAAGGGTTGAGGGTTTAAGGGTTGAGGTATGAGGCTGAGAGTGTAAGGGTTTAGGGATGAGGGTTGAGGGTATATAGTTGATTGTATAGGTTTTAGGGTATAGGGTTGATGATCCGATGTATAGGGTAGAGGGTTGATAATTGAGGATTGAGGGTTTAATGCATAGGGTAAAGGGTAGATGGTTGAGACGTTAAGGGTTGAGGGATTATGATTTAAGGGTTACAGGTTGAGAGATTAGGGTTTAAGGGTTGACGGATTAAGGGTTGAGGGTTTATGGATTGAGGGTTGAGGGATTAAGGGTTTAGGGTTTAGGGTTTAAGGGTTAAGGGTTGAGGAATTAAGGGTTGAGGGATGATGGTTTAGGGTAAAGGGTTTAAGGGTTGAGGGTATAGGGTTGAGGGTTGAGGGATTAGGGTTTAGGGTATTCGGTTGAGGGTAGAGGGTTGAGGGTTTAAGGGTTGAGGGTTGAGGGTTGAGGGTTGAGGGTTGAGGGTTTAAGGGTTTAAGGGTTTAAGGGTTGAGGGTATAGGGTTGAGGGATTAGGATAGAGAGAGGGATGTAGGGAGGGAAAGATGGAGGGATAAGTGAGATAGAGAGAAGGAGAGAAGAGGAGGGAGGGAGAGAGATATATGAGGGTTGAGGATCCAATGTATAGGGTAGAGGGTTGAGAATTGAGGGTATAGGGATGACTGATTAGGGTATTAGATTGAGGGTAGAGGGTTGAGGGGTTAGGGTTGAGGGTACAATGTATAAGGTAGAGGGTATAGGATTTAATGTATAGAGTAGAGGGTTGAGGGATTAAGGGTTTAAGGGTTGAGGGTTGAGGGTTGAGGGTTGAGGGTTTAAGGGTGTAAGGGTTTAATGGTTTAAGGGTTGAGGGATGAGGATTAAGGGTTGAGGGTTGAGGGTTGAGGGTTGATGGATTAGGGTTTAAGGATTGAGGGTTGAGGGATTAGGGTTGATGGATTATGGTTGATGGATTAAGGGTTGAGGGTTGAGGATTTAGGGTTTAAGGGTTGAGGGTTGAGGGATTAAGGGTTGAAGGTTGAAGGTTTAGGGTAGAGGGTTTAAGGGTTGAGGGTATAGGGTTGAGGATTTAGGTTATTGGGTAGAGGGTAGAGGTTTTGAGGGTTTAGGGTTTTATGGGCTGAGGGTTGTGGTCTTAAGGGTTTAAGCGTTGAGTGTATAGGGTTGAGGGATTAGGGAAGAGAGGGAGGGATGAAGGGAGAAGTGAGATAGAGAGAAGGAGAGAAGATGAGGGACAAAGAGAGATATATGAGGGTTGATGATCTAATGTAAAGGGTAGAGGGTTGAGGGTATAGTGTTGGGGGTCTAATGTATAGGGGAGAGGGTTGAGGGTTTACTGTATAGGGTTGAGGGTTGATGGATTAAGGGTTTAAGGGTTGATGGTTTAAGGGTTGAGGGTTGAGTGTTGAGGGATTAGGGTTAAGGGTTGAAGTTTGAGGGTTGAGGGATTAAGGGTTGAGGGTTTAGGGTTTAAGGATTGAGGGTTGATGGATTAGGTTGAGGGTTGAGGGATTAGGGTTGAGGGTTGAGGGTTTAAGGAGAGAGAGAGAGAGAGAGAGAGAGAGAGAGAGAGAGAGAGAGAGAGAGAGAGAGAGAGAGAGAGAGAGAGAGAGAGAGGTGATATTAGGGTTTAAGGGATAAGGTTTTAAGGGTTTAGGGTTTAGGGTTGATGGTTAAAATTTTAGGGTATAGGGTAAAGTGTTTAAGGTTTATGATTTAAGATACAAGGTTGAGGGTTAATGTACAAGCTTGAGCGTATAGGGAATTATGGAAAAAATTCATCACACACAAAAAGATACATACATAACACTTAAAATATGTCATAATTGGTCAAAGATAGGTTTCATTGATGTACCTTAACCCAAGCCCCTATTGAAACATGATAATAGTTAAGAAACCTTTACAAAATCAACTTTTTCAAAATGTGAGCACATATTGGAAAAGTTGAAATATGGACGTTTTTAGAGAAAGCTAAAATGATCTCATGCTATAACACAAGTGCGTTATAACACAAGTGTGTTATAACATGAGCGCGTTATAATGCGAGCACATTTTGTCTTTCTCTAAAAATGGTAAAATAGCTAGGACATCCTTGATCCAAGCCCACATGCTTTGTTATTCTCCTACTTTTGTACATGATTTGGCAACAAAACTCTTTTTGATGTTGTTGCGAAGAGCACATAAAAATTTTACACATTGCACCACCTTTGCATGAACTTTCCACCACCTTTTTTTGGTTTTCCAACTTAAGAAGGAGGAAATAATAGTTTTTACATCAACTCAAGTTTCAATATTTGTAGTGTTGCAATGTTAATTGAATTTTTATAATTTAACATTACACATTGTTAATTGTATAGTTTTTAGTAATTATATTAGAGATATACAATTGAACATTGAAAAGGAAGGAAGTTTGTGAAAAACTCAAATTATTGAGGAGATTGATGCAAGAAGAAAAAATACTACATATAATTGGGTAGTTTCTCTATTTGAATATGTGTTTTTAAGGTTATGTCAGGTCTTTATACATGTTCTTTACACTTTCCTTCATTATATTATGTTTCTTTGTCATCCCTTATCATACATGCTTAATAAAATGCTTTGGTTTTGTTATCATGTTGATTTTAGGATTACATTTTTCCAAGTATTTCAAATTATGAGTGCTCAACATACATAGGCTTAATCATATGCATTAGATTTTTCTAAGGGATTAAATTGGATTTTGTTAAAATGCATATTCCATGTTCATCATTGTTTGTTTTTACTTTTTGAAATTTATGAGCGTTTAAGGGAGGTTCCTTTGAAAATTCTCATTATAACCTTAGCCCCTCTTGGTACATTTTAACCTAGACAATTATTCACTCTTTGTAGTGGTTTGGTTGCTCTTATAGTATCATGCAACTCTTGGACAACCAAACAAATCATGGTTTGCATTGCTACAATATCCACATAGTTTCTTCCTTTCTTCCCTTCTCTAACCTTAATCTCTTCCTCTATAATTTCCTCCACTAAAATCATTGTAGTAGGATCTATTGTCATTATATTCTTCTCTATAACTATTATAAGGTATGTCTTTAAGGAGTTTCGGTACCACGGTTTGAATTGAGTATATATCCACAAAGACCACAAAAAACACTTTTTAACCTCCTTGAAGGCTCCCTTTATTGCAAAATTTTACTCATCTTCCTCACACTCTCTAAATTAATCATTGAAAACTTGTTGTCAAACCCTCTATGGATGGGAAACAACTTCAACTTCACCCCAAACTAGCAAAATTTACTTATGTATGACAAAGATTCCAAATGAAAATGTTGGTTAAGGTCTGATATGGTGAATATCTAGAAATTTTGGTGGCTAGAAATGAAAGGAAATATGCCATGAAGGTTGCACAATGTGGCTAGTATTCTTATGCATTAGGATTGATGATATTAAATATATGTAATTGATTATAAGGATTTTATGTCAATCATCAAATACCATGCATGCTATTTAGTCTAATGGTGTGTCCTAGTGCACTTATGCATTAGGAATAATGGAATTACTTATATGGCTCATATACATGAAACTATTATGTCATGCCTACTGTGCTTGTGCATTCACCATGGTTGAGTGACATAAACTCTAGTGTGTAATGGATTAAATTTGATATGTCATTTATGGTGTGCATTAAGGTTTAATGACATAGTATCCTTTGATTTGCATGCCCTTTAAGTGAGTCATCCATCATAAATATAGTGCATCAAACTCCTACATTATGTGTCTAGTGTGATTAACCATGCATCCTAGTTAGAAATATTTATGATAGTGTGTTTTGATTGTATTAGTTTTATTTTTAGTTTTAATAATGTATATGACATTGAGTTGTGTAGATTTTATTTGAGTTTCTAATGAGATTGTATATGTCATAAAGATTGTATGGGTTTTGTTTTAAGGTTGCATCAAGCTCCTACCATGTGTTCTTAGTGCACTTGTTTATTGATCATGGTTGAGATAAATTTAATCTTCTACATGATGATTGTATGGATTTTGTATGAAGGTTAGAATGACATAAATTTCATCTATTTGTATGTATTTCTTTGAATTTTATACTTACACATGTGTCATTGAGTTGAATGGATTTTGTTGCACATTTTTGCTGCCCTCTTTATGCCCTTTCTTACCCCTCCTCATACCTCTTTGGGACTATCATATATTGTGTGTATCATAATTTCATGACAAATTTCAGATTTGTGTAAGTTATTTATTTACTCTATAGTACTATGGTGGAACTAATATTTATCTCTTTTTCATGCTATAGATAAAATCCTTCATCATGCTGAGGAAATTATCAAGGATTAAACCAACACAAAATAAACAAGAAGCTAAGAATGCAAAGAAAGCAAAAAATATGAGGGAACTTTGTGAGAAGATCCTAAAATCAGACATGATAGTCGAAGACATGCCAATTGAAGAGGAACCTCAAACATCAATGAGAGATATGGTATTGGTGGTACAAAGGGAATGAATGCACAAAATGTGTGCTATGAGAGATTTGAATACCGTAGTTGGAGACACGTCCTCTACCACAAGTCAAGATGGAGGGACACCATCTACTGCATCTCAAGTTTAAAGTACATCATCAATCACATGTGAAGAATGAGGTATGCCATCTTTCCCATCTCAACTTTAAAGTACACCATCTATTCCATCTTCGATCAAAGGTATGCCATCTATCCAATCTCATTTGAATATGATGAAATTAATAATATTGGGAAAAATTTACCTTTGAGAACATTACCTATAATTTTGCATAGAAAGCCCAAGTATTTGATTGATATTGATAAGAATATTTTGCAGCCAATGGAAGATAAGATTCCAAAGCACACTTGTAGAAGATATGCTAATAAGATTTGGAGAGTGTACTTTTAGAAATTAAATTAGATCGGAAGATGTCAACTTTTTGTTGAAATGATGCAAAGTATAAAGGTTAGTTCCATCATGAATATTCTTGGGTTGAGAACATCGGAGGCTTCAAGTGAAAAATCTATTGTGAAGAATCTAATGAGTGCTTATGAGAGTGTGGATAACACCTCGAACGAAAAAGATAGTAATGTCACATGATGTGTCATTACATCGACAATAGTAAGTAATCAAACGAAGAAAGCTCGTCTCATTAGAAAGACAATTCAAGCATTGGGAATTAATAAAAAACTTTATCAAGAGCCATTTGAAGGTGCCAAAGAATCGAGGACATTGATGATCATGAATTATGGGAATTCTTGGGGAGACTACCAGGAAAAGATAAACCAATTGTTGAAGCATTGAGATCACTAATTGAAGACTTTTGGTAAAACTTACACAAGGGTATCTTTGAATAAAATTGATGTGGTAAGAAGGAGAATCGATAGTCCAAACCGTGAGCCACATCTAAAGCTTTTTTTAGATACGAATCAAACATAATATTTTAGTAAATTTATAGAGATGTATGAAGTTAAATTTTTTCAAAGATATTTTGAAATGCTAAAACCTTTCTATGTCAAAAAGAATCACATACACACTAATTTTTGTAGAGTACATATTGAATTTTCTAACCATTTTAATGTTTATCGGTCTATATGTTTAGATTTTCATACTAACAATGTTTTGAAGGATTATGGCATACATGCCCCATCTAAATCTTCAAGAGACTTCATATCAACAATTTTATGTGAAAGAGAGGAAGGTCTTGAATATTCTATAGGAAATTACGCTTGGATGACACATGTTAGCATTGTGGTGGCTTGCATCGTATACCAATATGTGAATATATGAAAAGAACACATGCGGTTGGAAATGAACTAGTAGAGTTTAGCAAGTATAAAACAGTGGCCTACAATACAAAAGATGGTAAAGAGGCAAAAAGGTGTGATTTGGTTATTCAAAATATTTTAGTGTATCAGTTTATGTCTATATTTCATGACAGTATAGTGCATGAGTATTCAAGGCATACCCATAGAGCTCTATGGTTGGACTTGCAAAATTCAAGTTATGCAAGGACACATTTCCACTTGGTAGCATTGTTTCAGTCATTGAATTTGCAGATAAATATAGTCTACAATCACAGCATGAGGTGCAATCACAATATTACAACTCCACATAGGTTTCTATATTTTTGCACATAACATTTATTCATGCCAATGATAGTACAAAGGATGATAGAAAGATCATAAGGGAGTATCATTTTTGTATTAGTGATGATCGTACACATTCTATAAATTTTGTGCAAGGTTGCTTTCAGGTTTTCTACAATGATTTGGCTAGAAGGGGCATATCATTCAGTCAGCATATCATATGGTCAGATAATTATGCATAACAATTCAATAACTCATGGATGTTCTATTGGTTGAGTAGGATGCATAATATTACAGGTTTTCAACATATGTGGAACTTTTGTGAGGTCAAGCATGGAAAGGGGGAGCATGATGATGCAAGAGCATGCATCAAAAGAGTCATAGCATGAGAAGAGTTAAAGTATAAAGACACTAAAAATTTGATAGATGAAAAATCAATCATCGAGTGGTGTAATGCTTCGATGGGTCCGAGTAATGAAGGTAAGAGTTCAGTTTGTAATTTTTTTGGTTGATAGATGATACTAACATTGTACAATATGATGATTTTTGTACACTAACGACATCAAGTGATCTATACTCTTTCAGATGCTCAAATGCAGGTTCATGGAGTATCCATACATGGAAGATGGCATGATTTTGTTCTTCATGTACAAGTCAAGCCTAGAATGAGTGTTAGTCAAAAGAGTGGGTTGACAAATGGTGGTTAAGTTTTCTTAGCCCACTTGATAGGTATCATCCTTTGACAACACTAGAATTGACACAAATGGAATAATTGCTTGAATTTGACCACATATCAGATCTAGTTCAACCAGGGAATATATCTAATTGCATAGTTTTTGAAATTCCTAATGTTATCTTACTTTGTAGTATTTTTGTAATTTTGACTAATTTCATCTAATTTGCTACACATATCAATGTAGGGAATATTTATGTAGTTATTGTAAATAAATACAATGAAGAGGGAACAAATTATTACTTGTGTCGTTGTGTTGATGCCAAAAATAAATTGGAGGCACAAGTTATAGATGGAGAAAAATTAGAATACCCTACAGGCTTGGTGGTTGTTATCGGAACATGCCTCAGAAGGTACCCACATAAGAGTGTTAATGTTTGGATATTTTAGGACTTTGACACACATCAGAAGATTCTTCATTACTCAAACCTTGTCATGACATCCAATATTCATTTGATACAATATCAAGGTATACCTTTGAACAAGACCTTGTGGAAGGTGTGTGAGTCTGACCATGAGGCAATACTTGACACAATAAAGAGTAGAGAAGACCCAGATGGTTCGTTGGATTAATTTGTAAGTATCCACATTGAATTTATGAAGTCATGTTAATTGATATTAATGTATTGTACTTGATAGTTAGACCTTTCATTTCTATATTTTAACTTTACTTATGTTTTGGTTCCAAATTTCATATGGCATAGGAAGGACTTACTGCCCCTCTTAAACTTAAAGTTTGTAGTTTTTGCTACTGCATTTTTACACATACAATAAATATTGGGTAGATTATATGCATATTTATGGTTTCACCATTTGACCATCTTGAGACCTAAATTTGCAAACTTGACTTTTGCAGCCCTAGAGAAGACTTGGGAGACCCTTCCTCAACCATAATTTCACTTGAAACATAAACCATTTCCATCACATCCATCCAAAATATATCATATTTCCCTCATCTTATCATTTTTATCCATTATCATAATCTAGTCATCACAACCATCATCAAATCCTTATTGTCAAAATCCTCATCAAATACTTTCTTAGGTGATTATCCAAGCCTAAGTAAGCATATTCAAGCCTTTTGTAAGTGATTTTCCATGCTCAAGTAAGAAAAATCATTGTCTATCCAAGCCTTAGTCAAGTGATTATCCAAGCTTGAGTGAGAAACTCCAAGCCTTGCCTAGACAATTATAAAAGTCTATTCTAAAAAAACTCCATTATCATCAATCAATGATATAGTTTAGCTTTAAACAATATTGGTATTGTATCTCCCTTTTCATCATTATACCCTTTTCCATCCATTTTATCATTATCCCTTTTCCATCCATTCTATAATTATCCCCTTTACATCCATCATCTCAAATCCAAGGTTTACACAATCATCCTTAATCATCCTCATTCCATTTCATCATTCCTATGTCTCTCTTTCTTGGATTCCAATCACAAGGTCCCAAGCATGAAAGAAAATTATGGCCTCCCAATATTCCCAACCATTATATCATTATGCTATTCAAAATTATACCCCTTCCCCTCATATCTCAACATCTATCCCATTTAACCCATCATATCATCTACAAACTTCTAGTCCCATCTCATATACCCACCAACACCTCCAATATTCTAACCTAATTTCTCCCTCTTATCAATACCAACACATATCATCCTCACATCCTCCCATATCCAATTATCAATCAATAACCACCCTTCAACTTGACAAGTACTTTGGCCCAATATGTACAAAAAATAAAGGATACCCTTAAGGGACTTCAACTAGGAAATCACCGTCTTTTGTTGTGTCTCACTATCAAGTTAAAATGCATATTAATGTGATAAATGGCATTTACCATCTTTTGTTGTGTTTCACTATTCAAGGATAAATGAATGCTTATGTGAAAAATTAAATTCACCGTCTTTTGTTGTGTTGAAATATCAAGTAAAATTGACATGATGTGGTTCCCTTAGTGGTGTGTAAGTGTTGTCAAGATCCATTTAGATATAGTGATGAGTCTCTATATGAGTGTAGGTGGTTTTTTGTACTCTTAGCATAAGAGTGTTATTGATCAAAATATAGTTGTGGGTTAGAATAGTGTTCTTTAGGATTTTTTAGGTTTTAGCTTGAAATGTATATACATCATCCACATTCCAAAACTAGAGGCAACAGGTACTAGAATGTATGAAATGAAAAAGGAATCAGCTAGAAAAAAACTTGAAAAGAATGAGATCAAAGTGAATAAGATAGATAATGTATTGACTAAAGAGATTCTTCCTACTCTTGAGAAGATGAGGAAGTTGGGTGTGTAGTATGTGCAATGGGAAAATGACAATGCATAACTAGAGCAACAAGTAATTGAAGAAAAACAAATAAAAACTAAAATTAACCACTTAGAAAAGGAATTAAAAGATGAGAACATTTTATTGTCAAAGAAAATGAGGTTGATGTTGTTGAGAGAGAGTTGCAATCTAAAAGACAAGAAGTTTCAAGGTGGTGTAACTTTCATTCTATTCATTGTGCAACCAAACAGACAGTTCCAACATGTCTGAGTGGGTAGTTTTACACTAGAAATGTCATATTTCACACCCAAACATTTTGGAGTGGTCTGAGCTACAATGCACTAGCGATATCTCTTAAGAGACCGAAGTGCAAAAAGGTATCAAACTTTGACGAGCTGTTACTCAAAAATCGTGGCATAGAAATTTTTTTCTGAAGGCACGATATCATGTAGGGGCCTTCTATAATAAAATCTCTCAATTTTTTATATCTTTGTGTCGTTTTCCTATGGTGTCAAATTTTTAGTTGATGGAAAAAGAATTAGATACATGCAATGAAGAGTTGTAAGGTGATGTAAATTTTGTTTTTTCCATCATGCGACCAAACCAACAATTCCAATACATCTAGATGGGTAGTTTTACGCTAGGCAAGGTCTTGTTTCACACCAAAACATGTCGGAGTGGTCTGAGTTGTAATGCATCGACAATCTCTTAAGAGACCAAAGTGAAAAAAGGAAGCAAACTTCAACGAGATTTTTCTCGGAAATCATGGCACTTAAAAATATTTTTTCTAAAGTTACATGTTCATGTAGGGACCCTCTACAATAACCTCTCTTAGTTTTTGATATCTCTGAGTTGTTTGCCTATGGTGTCGATATTTCAGTTTATGGAAAAAACATCAAATGCATGCAGTGTAAAGTTCCAAGGTGGTGTAAATTTCTTTCTATTTTTTGTGTGACCAAACCAATAGCTCCAATTCATCTGTATGGTTGGGTTTACACTAATCAAGTTCATATTTTGCACCTATACATGCCAGAACAGTATGAGCTACATTGCTCCGACGATATCTCTTAAGAGACCAAAGTGCAAAAAGACAAGAAACTTTGACAAGGTGTTACTCAAAAACTATGGCACTTAAAAACATTATGTTTGAAGCTGCGTTATCATGTAGGTACCCTCTACAATAAACTCTCTTATTTTTTGATATCTCTAAGCCATTTTCCCGTGGTGTGCAAGTTTTAGTTGATGGAAAAAGTGTCAAATGCATGTAATGTAAAGTTGCAAGGTGGTGTAATTTTTGTTCTATTCATCATGCAACCAAACTGATAGTTACAATGTATTTGGATGGGTAGGTTTATGCTAGGAAATTTCATGTTTCACACCCAAACATACTGGAACAATCTGAGCTACATTACACCAGCGATATCTCTTAAGAGACCAAAGTGCAAAAAGGAAACAAAATTTGATGAGGTGTTACTCAGAAACCATGGTACATAGAAACATTATGTATGAAGGTAAAATATCATATAGGGAACCTCTATAATAACCTCTCTCAATTTTCAATAACTTCAAGTCGTTTGCCTGTAGTGTTGAGTTTTCAATTGATGGAAAAAGTGTCAAATGCATGCAGTGTAAAGTTGCAAGGTGGTGTAATTTTTGTTTTGTTCATTGTGCAACCAAATTGACAGTTCCAAATCATCCAAATGGGTAGGTTTATGCTAGGAAAGGTCTTTTTTCATACCCAAACATGTCGAAACAGTCTAAGCTACATTGTACCGATGAAATCTCTTAAGAGACCAAAGAGTAAAAAGGAAAAAAACTTTGATGAGTTCTTACTTGAAAACCGTGTGACTTAGAAACATTTTGTCAGAGGGTACAAGATCACAGAGGGATCCTCTACAATAACCTCTCTCTATTTTTTATATCTCCAAGCCATTTTCCTGTGATGTCAAGTTTTTAGTTGAAGGAAAAAGTGTCAAATGTATGTAGTGTAAATTTGGAAGGTGGTGTAAGTTTTGTTTTGTTCATCATGTGACCAAACTGACAGTTCCAACACATCTGAATGGGTATATTTATGCTAGGCAAGGTTCCATTTCACACCCAAACATGTTAGAACAATCTGAGCTACATTCTGTCGATGAAATCTCTTAAGTGACCAAAGTGCGAAAAGGCAACAAAATTTGACAAGATGTTACTCATTAATCGTGTCACTTAGAAACATTTCATCTAATGGTATGAGATCATGCAGGGTCCCTCTATAATAAAATTTCTTAGTTTTTGATATCTCCAAGTCATTTTCCAGTGGTGAAAATTTTTTTGATGCTACAAAAATCGTCAAATGCATGTAGTGTAAAGTTGCAAGGTAAGCTACTTTTTGTTTTGTTCATCATGGGGCCAAACTGTTAGTGCCAACACGTCTAGTTGAGCACATCTACACTAGGCATGGTCACAACTTTTCACCTTTGAAATGTCACAACCTAAATCATATCATCACTATTCATGAGAACCTAAATTAATTTATTTACAATATTGCCTAAGGTTCTATTCTTAATTGAGTTCTTCAAGGATGTTATGGATGATTTATCAAATGAGATGCTCTCCCTTTTATGTTAGTGCTTATCAACCTAGAAAGAATTTTGACAAACAAACATTTTAATACACATGGAGTAATCTTGTTGAAGCTAAATCTAGTCATGAAGAAAACAAATAGATATACATAATACATGAAGTATGAGGCATACATGTGAATACACGTAATGCATGAAGCATGAAGCATACCCATGAATACAAATAATACATGAAGTCTACATAGGAAGCATGAAGCATACATGTGAAAACATGAAGTATACAAAGGAAGCATGAATCATACATGTGAAAACATGAAGTATACACAAGAAGCATGAAGCATACGTGTGAATACATGAAGTATACACAAGAAGCATGAAGCATACATGTGAATACATGTAATATGTGAAGAATAAACAAGAAGAATGAATCATACACATGAATACATGTAATACATGAAGTATACATAGGAAGCATGAAGCATACACATGAACACATGAAGTATACATAGGAAGCATGAAGCATACATGTGAATACATGTAATACATGAAGTATACACAGGAAGAATGAAGCATACACGTGAATACACATAATACATGGAGTATACATAGGAAGCATGAAGCATACACGTAAACACATGAATTATCCATAGGAAGCATGAAGCATACACCTGAATACATGAAGTATACATAGGAAGCATGAAGCATACACATGAACAAATGAATCATACACAAAATGGTAGGTGTCTTCCAAGAATTATATGACAAACTTCTAGAGGTATGAGGTGACATGTAATAATGTCTTGCTCATTTTTAGTTGCATAATTGAAAGTGCATTGTATAATTACATGAATTTCCTTATCATGCTACAATGATCCTAGAGAGTATGGGCCTAGATGTGTAGTGGTAGAGAGACCTATGTGTTAGATTTCATCATGCATTATTATATTCATATGATTGATTTAATGTTCAATAATCTTAAAGGAGAATAATGTTCAAACTTTATATATTTACAATTATATAAAGGAAGAGTGCATGTTATAAAATTGGACTTTAAATATTTGAAGTAAACCATCTACAAATATTCATTGAAGCGTGGATTTATAGTGCATATATGGACACCATCAATTAAAAATATGTGTATTAACAAAATAGCCATATAGGCATATATCAATATATGTGGATATAAGTATAACATATATACAAAATAGACATATATACTTACAAGAATGTCATATAAGCATACAATTTCAACTATATGCAATATGAAATATATGTCCACAAATTCCATATAGGCATACAAAAAAGGAACACAGTAAAAAGTCATTCCCCTCTAGGTGAATAAAATAGATCATGGGTAGCCTTTGTTCTTCAAGGGGATGGAGACACATATGAGAGTGGTCTACTTCAAACCTAAGGGCTCCTCCTCCTATTTAGTTCATTATGGAGCCTTAGCTGTAACAATAAAAAGTATAGACATTAATATATAGAAATTACATTAAAAAAATGAAATATTTAACAAAATAATCACTTATTGCCTCCAAATGATCTCTCTCCTCATTTCCATAGTAGTAAGATCAGGTTGTGGCATTCTAATTTCCTATAAAAACCATCCAGATAGAAATTAAATTACAAATCAATAATCATTTGATTTATAAATAATAAACAACTATAACAACAAATATAATTTTAAATTTAATAATCTACCTCATACCACCATCAAAGGAATCAAGCTATCAATTGCAAAAGACACACCATGCTCCATTTCCATATGAACATCTAAAGGTGTCTCTACCTGCATCATCTAAAAATAAAACATTATTCAATTACGAAAACTAGAATAGTGATATAGGTCATGGCTTATAATGTATGAGATAGTCAACAAAATTTTGAGTATCTTGGTAGACATGTATGAAAAATGTGGTAGAATAGACAAGGCAGTGAACTATTTGAAAAAAAAATGAGTGTACTTTGATAAAATGCTTTGGTAGACATGTATGGAAAATGTGGTAGCATAGACAAGGAAGTTAGCCATTTGAAAAAATGCCTCAAATAAATGTGGTCTCATGGTGATGGACATCACCATGAGACGACATTTCTTTGAGGATTTTTTTCAAATAGCTCACTGCCTTGTCTATGCTATTGCTTACTATTATGCTTTGATAAAAAAAAATCTAAGCATCCATAGTTTGTTTGAAAGCACCTATTTTAGGCTTTTAGCCATAGCATCAAGGAAGTGAACTATTTGATAAAATGCATTGGTACACATGTGTGGAAAATGTGATAGCATAAACAAGGCAATGAGTTGTTTCAAAAAAATCCTCAAAGAAATGTGGCCTCATGGTGATGTCCATCACCATGAGACCATATTTCTTTGAGGATTTTTTTCAAACAACTCATTGCCTTGTCTATGTTATTGCTTACTATTATGATTTGATAGATTTTTTCCAAGCATCTATAGTTTGTTTGAAAGCACCTATTTTAAGCTTTTAGCCATAGCAGCAAGGAAGTGAATTGTTTGATAAAATGATTTGGTAGACATGTATGGAAAATGTGGTAGCATAGAAAAGGCAGTGAGTAGTTTGAAAAAATGCCTCAAAGGAATGTGGTCTCATGGTGATGGGCATCACCATGAGACCACATTTCTTTGAGGCAGTTTCTCAAATAGCTCATTGCCTTATCTATGGTATTGCTTACTATTATGTTTTTATAGATTTTCACAAGCATCCATAGTTTGTTCGAAAGCACCTATTTTAGGCTTTTATCCATAACAAGGAAGTGAATTGTTTGATAAAATTCTTTGGTAGACATGTATGGAAAATGTGGTAGCATAGACAAGGCAGTGAGTTGTCTAAAAAAATGCCTCAAAGAAATGTGGTCTCATGGTGATGGACATCACCATGAGACCACATTTCTTTGAGACATTTTTTCAAACAACTTATTGCCTTGTCTATGTTATTGCTTACTATTATGCTTTGATAGATTTTTCCAAGCATCCATAGTTTGTTCAAAAACACCTATTTTAGGATTTTAGCCATAGCAGCAAGGAAGTGAACTTTTTGATAAAATTCTTTGGTAGAAATGTATGGAAAATGTGGTAGCATAGACAAGGCAGAAAGCTATTTGAAAAAAATGCCATTAGCAGCAAGGAA
The DNA here is from genome assembly GCA_007115665.2 of Sequoiadendron giganteum. NCBI lineage: Eukaryota > Viridiplantae > Streptophyta > Pinopsida > Cupressales > Cupressaceae > Sequoiadendron > Sequoiadendron giganteum. The sequence continues at coordinate 402,061,888 of CM021110.1, read as the reverse complement.
GCGAACTGTTTGATAAAATTCTTTGGTAGACATGTATGAAAAATGTGATAGCATAGACAAGGCAGTGAGTTTTTTGAAAAAATTCCTCAAAGAAGTGTTGTCTCATGGTGATGGACCACATTTCTTTGAGCCATTTTTTCAAACAATTCACTACCTTGTCTAAATCTATGTTATTTCTTACTTTTATGCTTTGATAAAAAAATTCCAAGCATCCATAGTTTGTTCGAAAGAACCTATTTTACGCTTTTAGCCATAGTAGCAAGGAAGTGAACTGTTTGATAAAATACTTTAGTAGACATGTATGGAAAATTTTGTAGTATAGACAAGGTAGTGATCTATTTAAAAAAAATGCCTCAAAGAAATGTGGTCTCATGGTGATGGACATCACCATGAGACCACATTTCTTTTAGGGATTTTTTCAAACAGTCATTGCCTTGTTAATGAGCTATTGCTTACTATTATTCTTTGATAGATTTTTTCCAAGCATCCATAGTTTGTTCGAAAGCACCTATTTTAGACTTTTAGACATAGAAGCAAGGAAATGAACTAATTGATAAAATGTTATGGTAGACATGTATGGAGAATGTGGTAGCATAGACAAGACGGTGAGCTATTTAAAAAAATACCTCAAAGAAATGCGGTCTCATGGTGATGAACATCACCATGAGACCACATTTATTTGAGGCATTTTTTCAAACAATTCACTACCTTGTCTATGTTATTTCTTACTATTATTCTTTGATAAAAAAATTCCAAGCATCCATAGTTTGTTCGAAAGCACCTATTTTAGAATTTTAGCCATAGCAATAAGGAAGTTAACTGTTTGATAAAATTCTTTGGTAGGCATATATGGAAAATATGGTAGCATAGACAAGGAAGTGAATTGTTTGAAAAAATGCCTCAAAGAAATGTGGTCTCATGGTGATGGAAATTACCATGAGACCACATTTCTTTGAGGCATTTTTCAAACAACTCTTTGCCTTGTCTATGCTATTTCTTACTATTATGCTTTGATATATTTTTTAGAGCATCCATCATTTTTTCGAAAGCACCTATTTTAGGCTTTTAGCCATAGCAGTAAGAAAGTGAACTATTTGATAAAATGCTTTGGTAGACATGTATGGAAAATGTGACAACATACACAAGGAAGTGAGCTATTTGAAATAATGCCTCAAAGAAATGTGGTCTCATGGTGATGGAAAAAATGCCTCAAAGAAATGTGGTCTCATGGTGATGGAAAAAATGCCTCAAAGTAATGTGATCTCATGGTTTGAGGCATTTTTTCCATCACCATGAGACCACATTTCTTTGAGGCATTCTTTCAAACAACTCACTACCTTGTCTATGAGCTATTGCCTACTATTATACTTCGATAATTTTTTTCCAAGCATCCATATTCTATTTGAAAGCACTTGTTTTAGGCTTTTATCCATAGAAGCAAGGAAGTGAACTATTTGATAAAATTATTTGGTAGACATGTATGGAAAATATGGTAGCTTAGACAAGGCAGTGAGTTGTTTGAAAAAATGCCTAAAAGAAATGTGGTCTCATGGAATGCCATGACAAGTAAATGCTATTGGAAACTCCGCCTAGTTATTATTTATGCAATGTGAAGTAATTGCATAACTGCTTATGTTGACTTTGCAAAAAACTATATTGTAATTGATTTTTATCATCTATTAGCATCTAGTTATTAGTTATGCAATGTGAAGTAATTCTTTGAGTTTGAAAGTTGTGCAATACAATGTAATCAACAATATGAATATAAACTACAAAAATCTGTTTTCTACAATTCATTAGTTAAACTCTTTATTTTATTACTTGAGTGAAGCTTCGATGTCCACCTCCATTGGGAGGTGTTGTCATCAAATCTCCAAGATTAACCTATTCAACATCTAAAATTAGATATAAGAGTGATATTCAAATAATAATTTTATTAACATGTAATATTTAAAATTATTTACTAGTTACATACCTCAGCAATACATGTTGCGTAATAAGGAGGTGAAGGAACGCTAAAAATTGAATGAATGTTATGACCCTAAAATTTCATTATAGTGATTAAACTAATTTAGTTAATCTTGCATTTCAAAAATTAAATTTAATAAATTCAATTCAATGAACTTGCTAACATTTACCTGACTATCAAGGCCAAATGCCTCATTAAGGAGGGCATCTATCATCACCATCTGATCGATTGCAGATGTACTCTACACACTTGCATCTTGACTATGTGTGGGGTCATAACCAAAGGGTGTCCCACAAGCCTGACAAATAGGAGGTGGAACTCTACTGCTTGAAGACTCGCCCTACTCACACTATGCTATAGGAATGGCATGTTGTATGATGCTTTGGGTCTGGGAACTAATTAACTACAGTATCTCAACCTCAACACTCTCCTTCACAATGGAAGGGATAGCCACATACTCATATATTAGTCTAACGAGTGCTCATCTCATTGTCCATTGTGGGTTAAGAAGTTCCCCCGCTCTATCCTATGTGGAGCCTCCACCTCTAGCCTAGAACTCCTGCATATCAAAATAGTTTGGTATTTTATTGAGGATAAACTTGCAATAGAGTTTCCCCAAAAATTATTGTGGTGCCTCATTGTTGTTGCATGGTGGATGGTCAAAAACCATCCACCACCTCTATCAAAAATGGTTATTTATCCCTTGGTGGTTGCACTAATGGATAGGGAACCTCTTTATTGAAGGGTGTAAAGGTTGATTTTTTTTAGGGTTTGTGAATAGGGAACACAAGTCAAATTTTCTAATTTTCTCATCTTTCACTTTTTTATAGGATAATTTATCAACATAAAATTGTCTATACTCTCTTCTCTTGTCTAAGCAACTAGTTATTTTATTGCTAATTAAATATATGTTTGATAACATTGATTCAAGTGATTGAGAAAGCATGGCTCTATGTGAGGTTTATCTTACAGGATCTCTCAACCTTGCAATTATATCCTCAATTTGTTTTTTGTTGTCTTTAATTTTCTCTATTACATTTTATTGATTTCTTGGAGCATATTGAGGAATTGTTGGAGGTGTTTGTTGGGGTTGTTCTTCAGTAGGTATTTTGGGTTGAGGTGAAGGAGGATTTTGAGGATTAGGAGGTTGATTATCATTTCTTGTAAATTAAATAAATTTACATCAAAAAACTTGTTAAATCTACCTATTTAGAAATAAATTCACACAAAAAAAATCAAAACTTACTCATTTAACCTCCCCGACATCGTGGTTGTATTTTGGCAAAGATTCAGCAACAATTCAGTGAATAAATTTCTCTCCAATAATGCAAGTGTGCTCTTGAGGGTTTGAAGGCCACAGGTTAGTACGAAAAAACATAGGTGAGAATGATGAAAAGTTTCTTTTTTTGCTATAAAAAGTTATAATGCACTCGCATTATAAATTTTTACAAACATTAAAGATGGTTGGCCACTTTTTGGCCTCCCATCTTTCTGCACCCACCCAATATTAAGCTCTCTCTTAGCTACCTAAGCATGTAATTTTTTTCACATTTTGAGTATGCTAAGGCTTTCATCTTTAATTTCTTTTGTTGGTGTATCTATTTTTTTTTAATCAAAAACCAAAGCTTGGTATTATTTAGTTTATTTTTTAACCATTCATTGAATTTTCAAATAAATTACATTTTTAGAAACTAGACTCCATTCTACGCATTCAAAAAAAAAAAATTATTAGCTTTCAAAATATTTAGGGGGGAGCACATTCAAATTTCTATTTTTTCAGGATGTGCCCACTTTGAAAATTAGTAATAAATCATATATTCATTAAAAAATTAGCAAAAAAATAGGGATAAACTACATGGTGTTAGCTAATTTCTCACTGAAGTTATTTTTTAAAATACTAAAAAAAAGTTAACATTTTAGGGGGGCCACACCAAACTCTATGTTATATTTTTTGTAAAAAATAGGACCAATTTGTGTGACCCACATTTTTTAACCCCTTAATCTGTACCATTTAAAAAAAATAGTAGTTTAGAAAGTATATTTAGAGCACTACGACTCTTGTTTTTGTTACATCTTAAAATTTTGAGTGTAACTATTTTCAATTTCTCATCCAAGGTCAATATTTCTTGATTTCAAAAAAAAAAAAGTGGCCACTTAGACCCCTTTTTGACTCCCCATCTTTGTGCACTTACCCAATGGTTGGGTTACCATGACTTTTTTTATCCTAAAACTAAATGAAAAATATGAATTGTGAATTTCAAAAATTTTAGAATGAGTACCCACTTTAAAATGGGTACCTATTCTAAAAAATGAATGGGTACCTGTTTTAAAGCTAAAAAAATGGCACTTCCCCTAAAACAAGACCCAACTTTTTGCACTTACGCATATTTAATGTCTTAATAAAAATAGATTCGACCAAAGAATCCCCTATCAAATTTACCATTTCCTAATATTTTTCCTCCCAATCTTTAAAATTTTATCAATTCCCTCACTCTTAATATTTTTGTTTTGAAGTCCTAATAAAGGAGGGGCCTTCCTTTTGTCATTAACTTCATTTGATTCCTTTTTTTTTTTGTTGCATGGACCAAGTCCACTCCTACTCTAGGTAATCCTTTATCCACTTGTTTCCTATAAATAAGTGTGTCCCCTTGCTTTGATAATACTTTCTTCTCCAAATCAATATTTGTAACAACTAGATTAGATAAAAAACCTAAATCCAAATAATGTATACCTTAACTATTTGGTATTTTTTCATACTCCATTGCTTCCACCTCTACAATTTTTTTAGAACATCAATTTTTTATTAAGCATCCCTTTTAGATTGTTTTTATGCTACCAATTTGTGGTCTTCCCCTTATATTGAGATTTCATAGAAATGAATCCATTTGTATCTAGCTCTTTCGATTAGATTGGGGTCTTTTAGTTTTATTTTGAGGTGACTACATGTATCTTAGGAGAGGATTGAGGGGATCTAGTAACCTTTTTTGAACAATTTCTTTGAATATGTCCATATTTGTGGCATTGCATGATAGTGAGATGGAAATTCATCATAGTTTACTTGTTGAATCCAACTCATACTACCCAACCTAATCTCCAAATAACCAAGTATGTTGTTGTAAATTGTCACCATTGACAATTTTACTTTATGTTTTAGCTCCCCTTAAATTGTTGGACCTAATTGAGTATTTAATTTCTTAAATTATGCATTCTATGGCCCATTTTTAACAATTTCCAATGAATTGCAAGCAAGAAACAATTACATTTATCTAAGACCTTTCCCCCAACACTCAATATCTTATAAAATAGGTCTAGGACACTCACGCCTTGGGCATGAGTGTCCTATTTTCCCTCCAAATTCAAAAAATATGTCAGTTGTGGCACTTTAATGTTTTCATTTCAAGTGTCTAAAATCAGCCATCAAGATTTAATTTTTGAGAAATTCAATAAGTACCTATAAATACCTAGTTACTGCATCATTTGAACATTAAGTGAAATTTATTGGAGAAATTATTGTCAAGATCATTCAAGAGCAAGTCAAGAGAAACACTTCAAGGCTTCATTACAAAAAATCAAGATCCTAACATCATGTCAAATTCTATGTGAGTTTATGTGAGTTCATTTTGTCATTGTTTTGTGAAGGCTAACACTTTTTTAAGTCTCCAAGAAATTCAATCATTCAAGAAAATCAAGCAAGCAAGATCCAAGACCTTGAAGTGATGTGCATGACTTTAGTCCTTCAAGGAAGCCATTGAAGGGTGGTGACTTGCAACACTTTTTGATTTCATAATTCCTTCCTATCCATTATTATTTTATCAACACTTACATAGGGTTTGATTGTGGCAAGCCCCTAAATGGCCCAACATTTCCTCTCTTTGTGAATGTGTGGATCATAGGCTTGAAGAGGATTGAAAGGATTTTGAAGATAAATTATTCATTGTTGCATTTGAAGATCTACATCTTGTTAATCCACATAAACTTAGTTACAGAAATTGAACCGTACTGGAAAAATGTGGGGAAAAGGGACTTACAATACAAGAAAGGAATCCCTAATCCTTAATTTTCCCCTTTTATTGTTGGATGATGGTTCATTCAAGGAATCTTAGGATCGCAAATTGGATTGACTATCAACACAAAGGGGAGTCAATTCTCAACAAGGGAGACCGAGGAAGATTCCTTAGGCTTTGAAGGGTTTACCACCAAACAAAAGCTTGGAAAAGAAAACTTGATATTCAACTCACAAAACATAGTAATGTAAGCCAAATAATGTGTGCAAAAGACAAAATTAAGTAACAAGTTAGGTTGTATGTACTTCGGAAGTCTAGAAATGTGATAAGGATTCTAGAAATGAAAAAATGCTATCAAAATATGCTAGGGAGGACTAAGACACCCTTACTATCTTCTTAGTCCCGCTATTATTTTTTGGGGAAAACATAGAATCTTTCGATGTCAGAATAGAATCTGAAAGAATCTCTGTGAAATACCTGCAGGAGGACTAAGACGCCCTTACTATCTTCTTAGTCCCGATCTGATTTTTTGCAGTTTCAAAATGTGATCTTGAGGTCCAAGGTCTTCACTTCCTTCTTCTCAGGTCTCAGGTCCTAAAACTTCCAAATCTAGCCTGTAGGTGACTTTCCGTGAATATGACAACTTTGCAATGAAACTTTACAACTTTGCACTTCAAATGATCTTTAAGTCTTCAACCTAAATCTAAAAACACAAAAATACAAAAGAGGAAAACACTTGTTGATTGTTAGTAAATGGGGGTTTGCCTTGGTCAAACCCCTTGTTGGTAATTAAACCTTGGAATGAAAGGAAATAACAAAGGGAAATGATGAATGAACAAAATGCTATCTTGCAACTCACCAAACCCTTGTTATGAAATCTGAAAACTTGTGTGAAGTAGCTAGCTTGAATGTAGATCTTGAATTGAGTGAATGCTTGATAGATCTTGACTTGAATTGCTTGCTTGAATCAAACCCCTATATCACAAATGTTAGCTCAAAAAAACACATGATGCAAGAATATCTTTAACATGATGCTTGAATCTTGATGATGGCTCTAAATGCTTGATGAGCTACTCTTGAATGCTCTTGAATTCTCTCTTGATCATAAATTTTCTATAATGCATGAATACTCAAGTTGCTAGTATGATCTCATGAATGCTTAGGTGAAAATGAGTGAAATAACCTTGTATTTATACTTATCCATGCTTTATATCTCAAAATTGCACCACAACAAGCTGAAATATGAAATCATTAATTAAAGGAGGCTAAATCCCACCAATATTTAAAATTAAATCTTAAAAATTATATAAGGGGGACTAAGATTCCCTAGGTAGCATCTTAGTCCCGAGGCTTGAAACTCGGGGCACAGACTCCAAAAAGGGTGCCTTTTAAGATGCTTTTGAAATCAGGGTCCCAAGACCTTTGGAGGAAAAAGACACCCTAGGTGGTGTCTTAGTCCCAGTCCAAAAATCAAGGACACAACCAAAATCATTAAATTATTATTTATCCTTTGATGTTTGTCAAGATTATCCATAAAAATATATAATTCATTAGGCTTGTGGATGCAAAAATAGGACCAATTAAGGAATAAATAAGGATAAAAAAGCAAGGCGGGCCCAAACAAGTGTGAGAATGAAAGGGTATGCATTTTTCTACACTACAAAAATATATGACAATGTTCTAACATATTTTTAGGCAAGAATCTAAAGCTTAGATCTAACATCATAGGATTGCAAAAATAGATTCGAAAAAGATATACAATGTCAATCATGCCCTAGGTGTGAGTGACCTTAAAAATCATGCTTAGATTTGAACCATAGGTGCATAGTGTCTTGCTCTATCCCACTCAATTGTCCAAATTTACGTATGACTTTCTACGTATTTTGTATTTGCATCACAATAGTAAATTGCACTATTAGCCTCGTTAGATCACTGCATTTCATTCACTCAGAATAGGGAAAGAGAAGAAATCTTGAAATCACATATTGAAGATAGTGAGTTGTTGAATCTTGCATCTAGTATTCTAGAGAAGATCACGCCTTCTCATGTTAGGGATCCATCTAGTTCTCCCTCTGGTGAGCTAAAGAAGCTTATTAATTTTGTAAGTACTCATTTTGAGTCCGTTGAGAAGTGAGTTGAGGATAAGGTGCGGAAGGAGTTTGATGCTAAAAGGTTCAGTAGGTTGAAAGGGATGATAGCTAATGATAAATCTATGTTAGCTACTTGTGTAAATAATATTCAAAGTGCTTTTTTCTGAAGGTGGTAACATTTATAAGTCATGTCTATTTTTATCTACGTTCATTGAGGACTTTGAAAAGAAAATGAAAGAATGTGAGAAACAGTTAGCAGATATCACTCAAACATTTGATCCTCTAACCATCTCTGTTGGAAAGCAAGAAGGTCAAGTCATATCCCTGCTTGACAAGATCAAAATTTTGAAGCATGAAGAAGGTAAAATGGTTGAAAGGGTTTGTGAGCTTAGAGGACTAATTGGTCCTAAGATAGAAACAATGTTGAGTACATTGAAGGAAGCACAAGATGCTATGGTGGTCAATGATCCGATGAACCTTGAATCTGCAGAGATGCAACCTTACCTATTCTACGGTCGCATGACTATCTTGGAGATTCTTAAGAAGGGTTGGGACATGAGTTTGAGCTTGTTGAAGAACAATTTTATAGATCTATTCAAGTTTATGTAAGTTGTAGAAGCATGTTTGTACATATACAGTTTGTTCATAGCAGTTTTTGTTTGATTTTTGGTATGTGAATACCTACCTTTTCCATTGATTTCAAAGGGGGAGAATGGGATAGTGAAAAGTTCCTTAATCATCTCAGGAGGAGTTGTGTTTTTTAATTTTGAAGGGTGGCAGTGTATTCATGTTGGTACTGATCCGACACTTAGTTATTTTTCACTGAGTGTTGCCATCAAAGCCAAAGGGGGAGATTATTGGCAAGAGACACTATAAATGCCATTTGGTGTTGTCATTGATGGCAACCCTAGTTAGTGATTTGATCCACACGTCATCATTTGATCATACTAGAAGTCAGATCAAAGTTTTGTGATTAACTGTCAAGCAAGAACAGAGCATCCGAAAAAATTGTGTTCATTGATTCACATGCAATTTTTTGTTATCCTTTTAAGTTTTAGATCTTAGGGAAGGTTTTTTGGTATATGATCTCTATTATTCTTGAATTTTAGAGCCTCGTATCAATCTGTGTGCAATTTAGAGGATTCGGTTGATTAATTTTCTATTTAATAGTGCATGAAGGCCGACTTGGTGGATGTAGCCATTGTAGATATTTGAGGAGTAATTGTTTAAGTGTTTTTGTGTTTGAACATGTTGATTTGGTTCATCACTATGTTGTGGCCGAATTTGGTTGGTGTTCGTTGAGAACTAATTATGGATTGACCCGACAGTTTGTAAATATTTTTCCTATTTTGTTGGAGTCGACATGTAGCGATTAAATCTTTAGTTGCGGATATATAAGTGATCGATTATATCATTTTGACATAGATACAAAGTGTGTTGATGTGTGTTGTGAATATCATAAGGATTGTAGAGTGATTATGCATAGTTTCACTTGTGCATAAAAGGATTTGTGATGCGAGTCAAAGCAGTCAGAGTAGAAGATCAAAATTAGACAGAAGGTCAAGAATTCGATTGATGAGCTTAACTAAAACTATAATCAGGCATTAGAAAATGCTACTTTCTTAGTTCAAATCTTTTGGATGTTATCCAAATACTTTTGTAAGGCAGTGAGCCTTTCTATTTTTGAGCAGTGAGCTCTAGGTAGTGTGCCTGAATGCAAGTGCATTCCCATTTTGTACAACATTTTTTTGATTATACTCAGATAACATTGTGGATTGACCTCCACCATGGTTTTTCCCCTAACAGGGTTTCCACGTAAAAATCCATGTGTTATGGTGTTATGGTTGTTTTCTTTGTGGTTCTTCATCTTTCCTTTGGTTATATGGTTTAAGTGTTTTAAAGATCAGATTAATAAAAGTTAAATTTTGTAGAACACTAATTCACCCCCCCCCCCTCTCAGTGTTCCTTGATTCCAACAGACTAAGATGCCCTTACTGTCTTCTTAGTGTCAATCTAAATTTTTGCAATTTCAGAATGTGATCTTGAGGTCCAAGGTCTTCACTTCCTTCTTCTCAGATCTCAAGTCCTGAAACTTCCAGATCTAGCATGTAGGTAAATTTACGTGAAGATGAAAAATTTGCAATGAAAATTTACAACTTTGCACTTCAAATGATCTTTAAGTCTTCAACCTAAATCTGAAAACACAAACATACAAGAGAGGAAAAAACTTTTCGATTGTTAGTAAATGGGGGTTTGTCTTGGTCAAAACCCTTGTTGGTAATTAAACCTTGGAATGAAATGGATTAATGAAGGGAAATGATGAATGAACAAAGCACTACGTTGAAACTCACCAAACCCTTGTTATGAAATCCGTAAACGTTTTTGAAGTGGCTAGCTTGAATGTAGATCTTGAATTGAATGAATGCTTGATAGATCTTGACTTGAATTACTTTCTTGAATAAAAACCCTACATCACAAATGTTAGCTCAAAAACACACATGATGCAAGAATATCTTTGATATGATGCTTGAATCTTGATGATGGCTCCAAATGCTTGATGAATTTCTCTTGAATGCTCTCTTCATCACAAATTTTCTATAATTCATGAATACTCAAGTTTCTAGTATGATCTCATGAATGCTTAGGTGAAAATGAGTGAAATTAATAACCTTGTATTTATACTTATCCATGCTTAATATCTCAAAATTACACCACAACAAGCCAACATATGGAATGATTAATTAAAGGAGGCTAAATCCTGCTAAGATTTGAAATTAAATCTCGAAAATAATGTAAGGGGGGCTAAGATGCCCTAGGTGGCGTCTTAGTCTTGAGGCTTGAAACTTGGGGCATAGACTCCAAAAAGGGTGCCTTTTAAGATTCTTTTGAAATTAGGGTCCCAAGACCTTTGGAGGACAAAGATTCCCTAGGTGGCATCTTAGTCCTAGTCCAAAAATCAAGGTGTTGGTTGTTTTTACTATAACCAGATTGATCTCCTAATCTACCTATGGACTTGCCAATTCCAATCAAGGGTAGCTCGAAGGACCTTGACCAACTGACAAGGATTTTAACAAAACCTCCTACACTTTGGGCTCTGCAAGACCAGGGAGGGTCATCCCCTTAATTTTTTTACAACCTCTGCACCAATATTATAAACGACATTAACAATAACAGATAATCTCACTCAATAGCTCAATAGAATGGGATAAAACTGAATAGAATTGGTTGTTCATCAGTAATATTAACCATTTGGAGCATGAGATAATTCTAACAACATTTCATAGTGAAAGATAATCATTAATTTTTAATTTTTAGCAAGCTCTAAGCAAAGAAAAACAAATATTGAACCCCACAAATAAGTAAAACCTAGATTAGTGCCATATACCATTGGAGGAGTCAAATTCATAAGAATTTAAAGGTTTATGATAGATTTAACACATAACACGTAAGATCTCTGATAATATTGCCTTACAATATCATCATTATGTATTCTAACCCAATAATTCTTATCAAATCCTTATATAAAACATACCCACCTATGATCCCATTCAAGCATTTTGATTAATTCTTTTAATTAAAGCTAAATTGAGAATCATACACACCACAACAATGAGATGAATGAAACAACCCTTGATCATTTTATTCAAAATTTTGATATGCTTATACAATGGAGAGACATGAGTTTGAAATAATTTATTTTAATTCAACTGCCAGTACTATCACAAAACCTCAAATTCCCATGAGTTTGAAACCTACTATAGAATGACACAAAACCTAAATTGCATTTTCACCAAACTATCAGGCTTTTACAATTTGCTCTGCAACTTCAACTAGACTCGACCAAAATTATCTAACTTGCTAACCTGTACTTCTGGCCTTGAAATCCTTCTTATAGAGAATGAAGGAGAAAACAAGCATTGGGCCAGAAATACACATGTCACCAGTCACTTGGACTGTCCTATGACATTTCAAAAATTTGTTACAACAGCTGAATCCTTGGAGAATCTTCTTGTTCATCCTACTTGTTGAAAAAGGTTGATGCATCAGCCAAACTTCAAAAAACCTGTGCCAAAACTTCCATCAAAACATAATCAGAATCTGTTGTAACTGCAATGGCTGAGCTGTGTACCACCAGTAGCCAAATCTATTTTACTCTTCCTTGATTAAGTATATATTTACCCATCTCTGGTATTCTTCATCAGCTGGCCAATCAAAATTAACTACCTCATTCACCTTAGCACTATAAGGCATGTACTTTACCACTACCTAATTTGCTTCTCTCTCAAAAGATTCAAAAAATGTGTTGGTACTAATAATCTTGTCCATACAACTTACCAACAAGTCATAGTCTGAGTCATCACAAATCAATTTGATTTATGCATTGATGACCTTGTTTGCTCTATCCAGCCACTGCTGCAATGATTTAACATTCCCTTGTGCATCAATTATATCAGGTAAAGATGTATCACTCCAATCATCAAAATTCTTTACCAATTCTCTGATTTTTCTACTCAAATCATCTGGTAAGGCTTGAAAGCCTTGCAATGACTTTACAAATATTTGAGTAGGCCTTAATGATTGGGGCATATTATTTGTATCAAACCTTGAGTCTTTGTACATTATATCTAAATCATTAGCCCTACGGATCCATTTCTCAACTAAGGGCAACACTACCTCCTGATCTCTACTAATATTCTTTATTGCATCCAAAAATAAAGAATATACAGAATACACTAATGGTAATCTGCCATCAACCTTCTCATTCAAGTACCTCAAAACTGTGTCAACAATTTCACCCTATTTTTTGAGTGCTCCCTCCTCACTTGCCTTCAAAGCTATTTGTAACTCTGTAATCTTATGCATTAGCTGCTTCTTGGTAGGATCCACAAAGAATTCTTCTTCTTCCTCAATTTTCTCTAATGTAGGACTAAGAGAATGGGTTTGGATGGGGGACCCTGGTGTAGAAACAATTGGAGAAGTAGGAGGTATTGATCCTGATGTGGAAGGAAATGTCATGATACCTGGAGCACTTGAGGTCTCCCCAACTTGCCTATATTTTAACCTATCCACCTAAGTTTTTAGCTCAAAATTCCTTTGATGCACCTTGATGTACTCTCCAATTATGAGGTTGTAATTCTCCATTAAGCTCTTCTTCTCAGCTTCTTCCCTCTCAGCGGTCTTTTAGGCCAATTTGGCCACATTCACAGTTAAGTTAGTAGCCTCTAAAGTTGAATTTTTTGAGGCTCTCTTTATTATTAACCCTCCCCTTAGGTTTAGGCTAATGTTAGTGACATTAGGCTTTCTACCCTAAGGTGCCAAAGCCCAAATTGCTAGGGTCTCATATTCTTCGCTAAAGGAAGAATCTTGCAATGTTGCCTTGACCTCTTCCTTAGAATTCTGCAAGGGATTTTTGGATTTTAGAATAGTATTAAATGCTACTACATCTGCTATATCCCATTCAGGAAAAATGAATACACCAGCCCGAGTCACCAATTTTCTCCCATCCTCAGGAGTGATGTTTTTAAATTCTTCCATCAATTCATTTTTTACATCATCATTCTCCTAGTCTAACCTATCAAGCCTCAACTATCTTCTCTTCTTGCATTTATCTTGATACTCCTCTAATCTCATTCTCCATAATAATTACAAGAACACTACAGTTTTAACAAATGCATCATCATCTAAAAATTCCTTACATGCCTCCATCCTGGCATCTTGCACACACTGCCCCTTCACATCCATATCAGACAAGACTAACTGAGTTGACCTGGGAGGAGAAGGCATTCCAACTTGCATATCTTGATCTGTAACAATGATTTCATACATCAGATCCTCTTGTTCCTTTTCAATATTTTTCCTCTTACGGCTTGGCTCTGATGGTGGTGGTGAAGGGTTATCCTCTGGTGATGAGGCCAAATCAATGATTTTTATTCCCCCAGGTGCTTTGACCTTCGGACCTGGGTGTGTTGATGCTTTCATGATTTTTTTTCCTTTCTTATTTTCCTCCTCCTCATCACTACTGTCATTTCTCTTTCTTTTATAAAAAGGCCACTTCACCGCAAGTTGATATGTTGGCCTCATTTCAGTAGGCCTCACATCTAGCTTCTATGTGCCAAAGTCCAACTCCAAGTTTATCTTCTTTTTCATCAAAATACCCATGATCTCCTTGAAGTTTTCCATCAAGAAATCAATTTTCTTGTGGAATGGGGTAAATTCCATTAATGGATCATATTTGGGATCCATTTTATGCACAATGGCTAATAGCTTCACATATGCTATCCATTTTTCTTTGTTCAATTCCTGCTTATTCAAATCAAACTCATTCCTAATCAGATCCTCAAGAAAATTGAATTCATGTGAAAACTTACCACCCTTTATCTCTTGTTTGAAAAGGGAAAAGAAGCCCTCAAGGTCATGTTGTCGCTTGGGATCACACCTTAAATGATAATCATCCAAAAACTTCCCAAAATGGACCCAACCTCCTTTTGAGAATATAAAATCAGATACAACTATATAATCAGGGAAAAAGGTTCCCTTACCCCTCCCTATTAGGTTGTCTTCATGAATACAACCCATCTGCCACATAACCTCAGCAAACCCTACTCTTTTTGGCACATTGATTGGAAGGATATGTGGAGTTCCTTGGAAGCCATACACTCTTAAAACAGTGCTAACTAGGTACATGATAATGTCACCCCAATTGTGACAAACCTTCAAAACTGGCTTCCTTCCCTTCGGTCTGAGAAAACCATGCAAGTCTTCAGGGATTCTGGGCACACTCACTATCAATCTAGCCCTCAATCTAGAAGAAAAACAATTATCAAATTGCACAAAACTGGTATTCTCCCTGTTATAGGATAAATCTGCAGTCCATGCCTGCATCGGTAATCTTTTTCCATTAACCTCTTTCCTCAACTCCATCTTCTCTGAGAAGAAATCAGCATTCTTGTACAAGAGCATGTACATCAGTAGAGAGTACTAGAAGAATGGAGTGCCTACATCCTTTAGCTGCAACTTTAACAACCCTTCATGTATCTTCTCTGCCAAAAAGGATGCAAAATCATAGATCACTGAGAAGTTGGGGTGTTGTATTTGCACCCACATAAACATATAGGAAATTGGCACCACTATACTAGGGTTAAAACCCAAAATCTGGCACAATGAATAAAAAGTGGCCAAGAAGTGGTTTGCAAAATAGTTTACCCTGAAAGGCTCCTGGTCGCTAGGGCTAATATAAATCCTTGAACCGCTTTCCCTTGCCAGATGAGGTGGAAGAAGCTTAACCCTAAAAAGTGACTTTGACCTTGCATACTCCTGCCTCATCTCCTCAAGATTAATCTGAACCAAGAATGGGCTAGGTTCACTCAGGTCAAAAACCTGTTGATATTCTTCTTTGTTTATACTTAACAAGACCCCTCTGTCATTATCTCTTATCACTCTTGTAATAGGGTCATAACGTGTTGCCATTGCCATGAGAAAATCCACATCGGGGAATACATTTGGTACCACTAGCTTCACCATGTCATATCTCCAACCATTCGAGAAAGGGTGAGGCAAATTCCTTTGTCCATACCACAACCTAAACATCTCCAAACCTGTCATGGGAACCCTAACATCGACAATGTCGGAGCAATTACATACTAATCCCTCCCCTAGGATTCTTCCATTCATCAAAACCAACCCCCTCTTCCTATCATTAGTTGACAATGGGAATTGATCCAGGAAATCATCATACAAATTCCTCTGCAAATAGTCAACATGGCCAGAATGTTGCTTTGGTGGTGTCATCTTAGGTAAACTAGGGCTTCCTTAACTCCAAAATTTTGAACACACTAGGGCTAAACAAAAAATGAAATTATAGAAAATAACCATGCAATTTCTCACAATTCAACTAACCAATAGCCCTAAAACAACTATCAACAAGCTTTCCGACAAGCACACCACAACTTTCCTCAAAATATCAATCAAATTAACCAGGAAGCATAGAAAACAACTCACGGCATTTGTGCTTTGCAGAAAACCAAATCCTTTCTATGAAAACTCGTAACTTCGTCCTTGGCTCTGAAACTGCTTTGCAAAGATGCTTGAATACTTTGTGAGAAAATAGAGAAAAGGAAAACCAGGGTATGTGCAGGATCATGATGGGCCAAAAAGTGGTGATATGTAAGCCATATGATGGTCCATGTGGCTGATGACTTTTTTTTTACCCAAAATTGATGAAACGAAAAGGGTTTTTAGAGGAGATTCTTAGCCTTCCACCAATATAAATTATGCTTTACTTTGAATTTAATAAATAATTATTATTTATTTTTTATTAGAATTATGAATAAAGTCCTAATTGATAGGCTGATTGAAAAACATCTATAACTTTCAAATGGTATCACATTTTTTGAATCTAAAACATGCGTCACATTCTATGCTTTTCATACTATAGGATTAAAAAATAAAAAACTAAATTTCATGAATTTTTGACCAAGTTAAGGTGGTTAGACACTCAAGCTTTTATATTTTTTAAAAGTTGTAATAAAAAATTCATAATTAATTATTTACTTGGAAAAAAATTATAAAAAAATATGCATCACATCGGGACATGAGTCCTCTACTTAAATCTAAAATCTTATAAAAAAATATTATCATTTTATTGTGGTTAGGGTGGTCATACAAACACCTACTTCTTATTTTTACCCTGAAATTTAAATACTACTGCATTGAAATTTCAAATTTTCACCAAATAGATTTTTTTTTGTTAAATAAAGGTCTAGTAGTTTAGAAACTACATTCAATTTTTCTACAAATTCTATTTTTACATTTTTTTGAAATAATATAGATAACTTATTCAAATTTTTACGTCAAGTTGTCTAACTCTGATTTTTTGTCTTTTTATTGCCACTTAAGGGCCTATTTTTTCCATGATGATCTTGCACATACCCACCACTTTATGTCGATCAAATCAAGCCAATAGACATCTCATCCACCATTAAAGCTTACTTGCATGTTGCGCCAATGGCTCAAATCGTATCTGATGTGAATTCAAATTCCAACCATCGATCCTCAATTATGTCAAATCATTGAACGACCGCCTTCAAAATAGGCTAATGCAATATCCATCTCAGCACTAAGGGCACACCGTATTATGCATCATCAAATAAATACATGTGGCACCCGCCCATGATATCATGATTGATAAAAACCTTGAAAATTTTGATCACGCAATGGTGAGAAACAGTTGATCTCCACCATCGACAATCGTGTTCACTCAAAATAGTCACCAACGTTGAACATAACCATCGAGCATCTTTTCCATCAAGATTATAACATCTCCAATGATTTGGAGCACGTGCATCTCATAGCCACTTTAGTAACCTGCCATATAACATATTAAAACCCAACAGATATATTAAATAAATTTCATCACCTCTCTGACACCACCAGCTGAGACACGTGGCACCCGCTCGTGATATCGCAATCGACTGAGACTCTGTGGTGGGGTCATCACGAGATTGTGGGGAATGGCTGAGATCAACCGATGGTGATCGACGATCATTTAAAGTTGTTCCCTGCAAAATATAAAACATTTATTAAAGGCACAAGAGGACATTGCCTAGGCCGATGACAAACAATGGCTTAAGTTGTTTTTAAACATGGGGCACGGCCAACCTAGACTTAGGGAATAATGAAGTCAAGCGGAAAATTAAAACAATAATCAGAAAGGGGCCAGACCTAGACGAAGAGATGGGGCATGAATTGTTTTAAAAGCCTGCTTCAAAAAGGTAATGGCCAAATAGATCCCACCCAAGGCGTAACATAAAACATTAGGATTTTCATGAAGGCAAAAAATAAAAACCCCAACCTTAGGCTTTTCCCAAACAATATGAAAGACCAGGACAAGAGCAAGATAAAATGGAAATCAAAGAGAAAAATTTGAAGTTCCATCACAAGCACACAACCAAAGTCATTAAATTATCATTTATCCTTTGATGTTTGTTGGGATCAACCATAAAAAGGTAATTTATTAGGCCTGTGGTTGCAAAAATAGGACCAATTAAGGCATAAATAAGGATAAACAAAGCAAGGTGGGCCTAAAAAAGTGTGAAAATGCAAGGGTATGCATTTTCCTACACTATATTTATCCCCCACTTTAGTGAGAGGATGAACTTGCTTCAAACTCACACTAAAGTAGCCAACCACACAATCAAGAGGGGTTCAAATGTATGAATGCTAGTAAGATAGGGTGAAAATAACCAAGAGGGTGGTCAAGCCCCTAGGATTAATATCCTATGACAAATCAACATAGGCACAAAGGAACACACTTGTGGATGATATATGAAGCCATAACCAGATCACCAATATACACCATCAAAGATAGAAAGAGGAAAAAAAGGAAAAAGGAAATGCTATAGATCAATCTTTGACTGGTCATCCAATGTGTTGTGGATCGGGTCTAGGTTGTTTATCTAAAAAGGGTTTACAAGTGGAACATTTTGTCCACTATCCAAACCAAATGCATGCTCACAAGTGCTAGTGAATCTAGTTTTCCACTAGGTGAGCCCCAAGAGATCCATATCAAAGTCATACCCCCATGACTATGATAAGGACAAAGAAAATTCATGCTCACAAGGGCTATTGAAGCTAGTTTTCCACTAGGTGAGCCCCAAGGAACCATATCAAAGCCATACCTCCATGACTTTAATAAGGTACAAAAATTCATGCAACATTTAAAGGGATGTTCAAGGGGGTTTTGCTTAGTTTGTGTGAGGTCTTAATCTTAGGGGAAATTGTTCCTAATGTCTCCAAGAGAGGACCAATCAAAGGATAAAAGATTCACAACTTAGGGAATTCAGTGTGTCGCATCACCACTAAGAGGAATGTAATATGCTAAGACAAATCAAGCTCTTGAAGGACATTACTCCTAATGTCACCACAAAGAGAAAAACACGTCGCATGAAAAAATAAAAACACATCAAGGAACATGGAAAAATGAAAATGAAATCATGCCAAAATAATGCCAATGTATGCCCCTCACTTTAAAGAAATTGCTAAACACCATGTTGTGAGAAATTACTTTAAAGTAGACAAACATGAAAAAAAAGGGAAAAGAGGGTTGCCCTCCAAAAACACATAAAGGATCTATGGATTTGGGGTCAGTATCTATCTTTGCTACAATTATATTAGAGAGCTAGGAAATGTCATCATTCCCCAAATACACATAGAATTGGAAGAATGACACAAAGAGTGAGAAAAAATGGAAAACCTTTTGAGTCAACATGGAAGAGACATAGAATGTCTCGATGCCTTGCGTCATCCCCAAAAGGGAAAAAAAAGACAGAAATGAAAGGAAAATAAAAGATAATGAAAAATCATTTGGGTCAACATGAAAGAGCTTGGGGTGTCTCAATGCCTTGCGTCATCCCCAAAAGGAAAACACAAGACAAAAATGAAAGGATAAATGAAAGGTAGAGACTAATTAAAAGGTAAAAAATTATGACATATGGAAGAATGAAGGTACAAATAGAGGAATGCACATAGAGAAGAAACAACAAACAATATGGGGGATCACATTACACACATGAAATAAACCAAAAATAAAGCAAAAAATGGAAATTGAAAAGACTAGTAAAACACATGTGAGTTAGCCATCCAGCAGGTCATCCACTTCCCAATCTTGTTCAGTATATGAAAAATGCGAGAAACTAGCCAAAGAGACAACATCAAGTGTTGTACTAGGATGATCACCAGGTTCAACACATGGTGAATCACTCAGTTTAGGAGGATCATCACGGTTGTTATCGTCTAAGCTCATAGAAGAGGAAAATAACAAATTCAACTCATTATGAACTTCCTCATCAATTTTAGTAGTCTCTTCATCATCATCCAAGTTAATCACAACAAGAGGACGAATGATAATATCCATAGAAGGTGTTGGTCCTTGTTGTGTTGGAGACATAGGATCTATTGGTTCTGGTAATGGAAGAGACTCATTTTTTATTGCTTTTTTCAAGTCCGGATTTTGATTTTCTATATTTTTCTCTTCATTCATCTTTCAAGCGATAGCATGACGTTTCTGCCTATTCTCTCTAGCATTTTGGTTTCTTTTATCACGGTTTTCAAGTTGTGTTTGTGTAGGAGTGGGTTTGTCAACCATAGGTTCATTTTCTTCTTGTGAGGGAAGAATGTAAGAAACCATGGAAGGTTGTTCAACCACTTTCTCTTTGGCTTTATAAATTTTCTTAGGAGGGGGATTAGGACTTGTTTGGTTCTCTCTTGGCCTTTTGTAGGAAATAGGCAAGGGATTTTCTATGGATGGATCTTGGTTAGTCGGAAGGGCTTTAAGCTCAATATTGTTTTCTTCACAAGGCAGAGGAGGCAAATTTTCAAGGGATAACTTACCTATGCATTTTGCTTTAAATTTTTGTAAGATAGGAAAAGGAAGTCCTCACAGGGTCTTATAGGTTCCACGGGCTCAAGCCAAAAATAGTCTAAGGAAAAATTTCCATGGGAATACAACGGTCTAAAGCCACTATGGTTCACAATGAATATTTCATTGTCAACTAGAAACTTTAAGCACTTATGGACAATGGATGGGACCGCATTCATGGAGTGAAGCTATTTGTAGCCTAACTTCACACGAAATTGATCTGAATTAGAGATGATAGAGAAAGATACATTTAATTCTTTGGTCCTACTTGTAAAGGGAGTTTGATCGATCCCATCGCAGCACGAGAAAAACCATCATTCTTTTTAATCCATGTTTTCGTTTTATCATATCTATCTTGAGTAAGTTCATTGACATATAATAGTTCCTCTGTGATCACATTCTCTCCACAAATGAGATCAATTAAAATCCTAGGAGTGGGCATGTCATTGATTTTGTTGGCTATGTAAAGAGGACCATCAGGTGCATGTTTGATCATCTCTTTTGAAGAGAAAGTAATGTCAATGGAAATTTTGGTTTGTTGTTTATGAGGCTCGATTTCAATCACTCCTATCATTGTACTAATAGGACTTTGGTCATTAGTATCCATAGGATTGTGTTCATCATCATCCATAGGATTTTGTTCATTATTGTTCATGTTATCATCATCCATGTCAACGCTCATCACATCGAGCTTAGTTTCACTAGCCTTAACAAATGAAATATTGTGGTTAGGAGTGGGGTTGGTAAAGATTTGCAATTTTTTGTTAGGAGGAGCTACAAATTTATTACCTTTTTCATTCACACCAATTTGAATATGGTTAGAACCAATGAGGTCTTACACAAGATGTTTAAGACACTTTCAATGTTCTGTATCATGTCTTTTTTGTTGGCCATAAGCACAATAGGCATTTTTTCTAAAGCTCAGAGGTAACGGATTGCTAGGCTCAAGAGGTCAAACGGGAGGTAAGGTAAGCATGTTCTTGTTTATTAGCTAAGTTATAATATTTTGAAGTGTATCGGGTAAGGGAGTAAATTGTCTTTGCAGATCTCCAAAGATAAAAGTATTACTCTTCTTTATAGCAGCTACTTGGATATCAACCTATCAGATAGGTTGGGAGGTAGAATGTAGTTAAAGGAAAGCTTTATTTTGTCTTTTGAAAGGTTGGTAGGTGTTTTGGTTTGAAGATTCATATTTTTTAAGATAAGTAGAGGTGGTTTTTGCTTCACGACTACCTATAGAATTTTGATAGTCTCGTAGGGTAGTGCACAAGAGTAGGAAGGAAAGAAACTTCATCATGCCAAGCCTATCCTAAATAGTAGGTTGTAAATTTTCTATGAACATTATTTGAAGGTAGGGATTAGGAATCTTCACACTAATTTGGGAATAAAGAAATTGGTAATGTGAAATAAAGTTTGAATTTTTCACCATCATTTTGTTTACATCTCATCAAATCAGCTAATGTAATTTCGAGAACCATATGCACTTGGAAATGGTTAATAAAGGCTTCAACAAGTTCATTAAAAGAACAAATTGAGTTATTCAGTAATGTAGAAAACTAGTCCAAGGTGATGTCTTTCAAGGATTGAGGAAAAATCTTAGCCAGAAGTTTGTCCTCAAGGATAAAGTCACAAAGGAATTAACATGATTAGTAGGATCTCCCTTTCCTTCATGTTTCTCAAATCTAGGGATCTCTATACCTTGTGGCACCAAAGTTCTCAATATCTCCAAGGATAATGGGTTGCTTTTGACGTAGTATGAAGGTGGGCCATTTTGATTTTGATTTATGGTGGGAACTTGACATTGAAGGGATGAAAGGTTTTGTAAAAGGTGGTTAATGATAGGGTCATTGTTAGTGGTTTGAGATGGAGGTGAATATGGTGGTGGTGTGTATGTGTTGGAAGGACAAGTGAATGGATAGTTTGTGGGAGGATATATAAGGTTAGATTCCATATAGGTATAAGGAGCACTAGTGGAAATTCTCGAGGTAGGAAGGACATTACTAGTTGGTTGCATCGTTGTGGTTACTTGAGGATTAATATAGGTGGGAATGGAGGTTATGGTTGAAGGGGGAGGAATGTGTATTCCTCCTTGGTTTTGCACATTGTTTGAAGTTTGAGAACAATTGGTGGTGGAAGGAAGATGTTTTCCAAAAATTTGAGCTATATTGCACACAACTTACAGTCCTTCATCACTTTCCATCATTCAGTGATACTATCTATTGTAGTTATAACAATGTTGGAAATGTTTTCATTACTCATGCTATCTTGTAAATGGGATAGGTCTTCATGCACTTTCATTATGTTTTCTTGAGGGATATGATCAACCATTGTTTGAACACTTAGCATAACACATGTAGGTAAGGTAGGCATAGCAAAAGAGTTATCAAAGGTATGATCCATACTTAGTGAACTAGTACCAACACTAGGAGTAAGAGAGCTAGATAACCCAAGGTCCACAATAAGTGTTTTATCATGGGATTCCATGAGTATCGCACTCCGTCTAAACATGGTATTAGCAGTAGGAAACCAAGTAGTACAACTCATGCAAGGGATAAACCAAAGAAAGTGCAATGAACACAAACTGAAAAAATTGTAATTCTGCAAACTGTAACAAAAAAGTGAAAGCAACAAACAAAAGCACATAAAAGTGAGTTCAAACCCTGAAAACTGCAACTTCAAAATCAACATGGAGTAAGACGCCAACAAGGGCATCTGGGTCCTATTGATGAAATTTTGAGGTTCCAAAAATTGGAACAAAAAGCAATCGACCTAGACAGGATTCTGAGGCAAAAAACCACAGAGGGACTAAGACACTAGTAAGGGAAATTTAGTCCTAGTAGAGGTTTTTTTTCAGAAAAATAGAAAAATATGGATTGTTTATAGTATTTCTAGGTTGCCTACCTAGGGACCTGATGTTCAGAAACAAAAAAGTGTGCAAATGAATGCAAGAAAAAGTGACTAATGACAAGTAATTGAATGCAAGGTTGGATGCAATTTTTTTCAATTTTTAAATGCAATAACAATGTTCATAAATGTAATTAGAATAATTGGCAATGCACTTTTTAGTTTTTCAATGAGATAAGATGATGCAAGAAAGAAAAAATGCAACCTATAGGCACTTTAATTAATGCAAATGTGAGAAACCCTAGATGTACTTTCACTAATGCAAGATGCAATGTAAGAATGAATGCAGCCTAGATCTAGGACATTAGTGAACTCCAAATCAAAAAATGAATGCCCAAAATGTCGAGTTCACCAAAATGAATCATGGCAGTAAAATCTGGGGAAAAGGGACTCACAGTACAAGAAAGGAATCCCTAATCCTTGATTTTCCCCTTTCATTGTTGGATGATGGTTCATTCAAGGAATCTTAGGATCCCAAATTGGATTGACTATCAACACAAAGGTGAGTCAATTCTCAACAAGGGAGACCTAGGAATATTCCTTGGGATTCAAAGGGTTCACCAGAAAGAAAAGCTTAGACAACACTAACTTGATATTCAACTCAAAAAACGTAGTAATGCAAGCCAAATAATGACTGAAAATGACAAAATTAAGTAACAACAAGTTAGGATGTATGTACTTGGGAAGTCTAGAAATGTGATAAGGATTCTGGAAATGCAAAAATGTTGTCAAAATATGCTAGGGAGGACTAAGACACCCTTACTATCTTCTTAGTCTCGCTGTTGTTTTTTGGGGCAAACACAGAATCTTCGGATGTTGGAACAGAATTCAAAAGAATCTATGTGAAATACCTCTAGAAGGACTAAGACACCCTTACTGTCTTCTTAGTCCTAATATGAATTTTTTCAATTTTAGAATGTGATGTTGAGGTCCAAGGTCTACACTTCCTTCTTCTTAGATCTCAGATCTTGAAACTTCCAAATCTTGCCTATAGGTGACTTTCCATGAAGATGACAACTTTGCAATGCAACTTTGCAAATTGACAACTTTGCACTTCAAATGATCTTTAAGTCTTGAACCTAAATCTACAAACACAAACATACAAGAGAGGAAAACACTTGTTGATTGTTAGTAAATGGGGGTTTGCCTTGGTTAAACCCCTTGTTGGTAATTAAACCTTGGAATGAAACAAAATAACGAAGAGAAATGATCAATGAACAAAGCGCTATATTGAAACTCACCAAACCCTTGTTATGAAATCTGCAAACTTGTGTGAAGTGGCTAGCTTGAATGTAGATCTTGAATTGAATGAATGCTTGATAGATCTTCACTTGAATTGATTACTTGAATCAAACCCCTATATCACAAATGTTAGCTCAAAAACACACATAATGCAAGAATATCTTTGACATGATGCTTGAATCTTGATGATGGCTCCAAATTCTTGATGAATTTCTCTTGAATGCTCTCTTGATCACAAATTTTCTATAATGCATGAATAATCAAGTTGCTAGTATGATCTCATGAATGCTTAGGTGAAAATGAGTGAAATAACCTTGTATTTATACTTATCCATGCTTTATATCTCAAAATTACACCACAACAAGCTGACATATAAAATCATTAATTAAAGGAGGCTAAATCCTGCCAATATTTGAAATTAAATCCCAAAAATTATATAAGGGGGACTAAGATGCCCTAGGTGGCATCTTAGTCCCGAGGCTTGAAACTCGAAGCACAGACTCTAAAAAGGGTTCCTTTTAAGATGATTTTGAAATCAGGGTCCCAAGACCTTTGGAGGACAAAGACACCCTAGGTGGTGTCTTATTCCCAATCCAAAAATCAAGGACACACAATCAAAATCATTAAATTATTAGTTATCCTTTGATGTTTGTCGGGATTATCCATTAAAATATATAATTCATTAGGCTTGTGGATGCAAAAATAAGACCAATTAAGGAATAAATAAGGATAAACAAAGAAAGGCGGGCCCAAAAAAGTGTGAGAATGCAAGGGTATGCATTTTTATACACTACAAAAATATATGACAATGTTCTGACATATTTGTAGGCGAGAATCTGAAGCTTAGATTTGAAATCATAGGATTGTGAAAATAGATTCAAAAAAGATATACAAGTTCAATCACTCCCTAGGTGTGAGTGACCTTCAAAATCATGCTTAGATTTGAACCATAGGTGCATAGTGTCTTGCTCTATCTTGCTCAATTGTCTGAATTTACCTATGACTTTCTACATATTTTGTATTTGCATCAGAATAGTAAATTGCACTATTAACCTAGTTAGATCATTGCATTTCATTCCTAAATTCATCCTAGATTTGGTCAAGTGTCGGTTGATTCACCTTTTAGGCTATAATGTAATGACATACCTTGTCTTAATCCATCAAACTCCCACCAGCATCAAATCTCTAATGAATGACACATTTAGAAAAGGTGCATAAATCCTAGGGTCAAATCTTGGGGTTTCACTTTTTTCTATGTTTCATTTTGGTGAACCTAACATGTTACATTAAATACCTTTTGAAATTTTCCATAATTCACCCTAGATCTAGGTTTTGCATATCATTTTTTTGCATTTCTCATTTAGGGTTTCATTTTTGCATAATAAAAAGTCACAAAAATCCAAAAATTGAATTCACATTACATAATAAGTTTTAATAGGGTTTGATTTAGTTTAATTATAGGTCAAATTTTCATTCAAATTGCATTCATTAGGTCATTAAAATTTGAAATTGTTCATTGCATTCAAAATTGTATCTTTTATTTAGGTCAAAAAAGTGAAAAAATTGCATAGTTTTGTGTCAAAATTGAATCAAATCATCATTTTCAGAAATTTGCATCTTTGAGTTAGTCAATCAGTGTATCTTACATCTAAAAATTGCATTCAAAAATTTTCACTCATTGTTCACACATTTGCACACTTGCATTTTCCATTTCCATAGTCGTAAAATCAACAAAATATGGAAAAATATACACTGTCAAACCTATATGGACACAAAATTAGGAACCTTAAATAGAAACAAAAACAATCACACTTTGAATGTATAGTCACCCTATCTAGGACATAGGCATAGTGGGTGCCTCTATCCTACATTTTGAGGATGAAATTTGAATCAAATCTCTATTTCTATGTTCTCTATTGGATTTTGCTATCTGAATTTTGTTTTTCTATTTCAAAATTGTCATTTTTTTCAACATTGTTGCATTTTGCATTATTAAGTACATGATCCTAAAATTAGAAAAAATAGAAAAATAATTCACTGTCAGACCCATTTTTACACAAATCTGGGAACCCTAAATAATCAAAATTTGAATTTTGTGAAACCCTGTCTAGGACATAGGAACCTTGGGCGCCTTTGTCCTACTTTTTTGAGCCTATATTTATGTGATAGATCTCTCTGAATATCCTCTATCCAGATCTATTGTCTATTTTTCAATTTTGTTTAAAGAACTATCTAATTTTGATCATTTGACCCATAAGGCAAGTAACAACATGTTTCCTTTTCAAATATGTGGTTTTCATAGGGTAACACATGGATTGTATGATTGCAATATCCCTACTTATGAAAAAAATCTAAAGAAGAAACATGAAATCATTGATAAGCATGTTAGTTATTCTCCCAAAATAGATCTCCTAATTATGAGAGTATCCTGGTGCAAGAGAATGAAATCATTGACACATTTCTTTATATAACTTTGCCTAATCTTCATTCATCTCCCAATATCTCTCCCACATGTGAGAATGTTTTGGTGAAAGAAGATACAATAATGGACACTCATGAAAACCATAGTTGTTCTTCTCCTGATACCTCAAATTCTTGTGAAGAAGGTATCTTGACTTGTTAGAGGATCCAATCATTGAGCACCATGAGAATCTTGTTTTTTTCTCTCCCCCTACCTCTCCTACTTGGGAAGATATTGTTGGAAAAGAGGATGAGATCATGATACATTTGTTTCAATAACATAGTAAGAGGGATTACATAGATGAAGATGTTAAGGTGACCTTAGACCCCCCTCAATAGAAGACCATCAACAAGAAGTTAAATTCCTTGAGCTTATGAATGCACAATTGGATATTAGATCTCCTTTGATTATTGGAACTCCTAAAAATCTTTTTGAACCTCCTAAAATTCCTCTAATTATTGGACCTCTTAAGTCACCTCTTATTATAGGACCTCCTAAACTTTGCAAAATAACTTACTAGTAATCATGTGTCGCAACAACCAAGCTATCATATTGTAGCTCTCACATATAGCACTAGAAATAATAAGAAACCAAAAAAAACTCCAACATCCATCCTATTAACTCAACCATATCTCCCATCCACACCTAACATTCTATAGCATAGTGGTAAAGAATTTGATCATGTTAAGCAACTTTGTAACACTCCTTCTAATGTATCCTTGTGGGATTTGATTCAAACATCACCTGCTTACCATGGCATACTTCAAAGCGCTTTGCAAAAATTTGTTATCCCTCATAGTACACAACCAAATTATGTGGAAGCTTTGATTTATAATATGAATTCACCTAATTTGGACATTGTCTTTCATCAAAATAAATTACCTCCTTTAGAAACACAAAAACAAAATTATGCTTTGATGATAATGGTTGTTATTAACAAGGTTGGAATTAGGTGCACCCTTATTGACAATGGTTCAAGGATTAATATTTGTAGTTTAAATATTTTGGATAGAATTGGAGCAGACAAAACTTTAATTCAACCCACTAATTTTTCAATTAGGTTTTGATAACATGGAAAACAAGTTGCTTGGTGTGATAAAGTTACATGTTAAAGCTGGTAAGCTTGTGTTCCAAACTCCTATCCATGTCATGCCTTATGATATTTCATACAACCTTCTCTTGGTTAAACCATGGATTCATGCAATGAATGGAGTGCCTTCAATGCTTCATCATTCAATGAAGTACATATACAACAATAAGGTTTACACGATAAAAGCTTATCCAAAACCTAATTTTTTTACAAAATAAAACAAAAATGAAGGATCATCTTAGAACATTGAAACCAACTACAAAAGTGGAACCTTTCCAATTTGAGTACAAATATGAGAGCCTTCCATCCATGACAAATTTGTTAGTTGATGATTGGGAATCATTATATTTTACACCTACATTCATCGGGGAGTACAAGATTATTCAATCAAAATCAAAGAAAGATAAAGAAGAAGAAAATGGTATCAACACAATCTATCACTGGCACATTAAAAAAATCCAAAATTTCTAGCAAAGAGGAAAACAAAAATTACACATCCACTTAAATGATGAAGATGATCATGAAGAACAACCTTCTTCAAAATAAATGAAAGCAATTTCTGGAAGAGGTTATGAAATTTTAAAATAACTTAGCTATAATGGAAAAGGGTGTGATGTTAAAGAAAAAGGCATTCATGTTCCTATAGATCCTAACACACAATAAACAAAAATAGGTCTTGGTTATTGTCCTTCAAAACTAACAAAAACATCAAAAATCCTTTCACTTAGTCAATAACATTAGTTGTTGCTCCTTGTCATGTGGTAGTTGTAGTATCACACAATTCTCACTACCATGCATGGGGATATAAACTTGGCTTTATGAAATCATATTTCATTTTGCAAGGAGTAGCATATCATCATCCATCTAGGCTCATCTTTTTCCCTACACTTGGGGAAAAGCGGTTAGGTGGCCTTGTCCTAGGTGCATTCCTTCTAGCAAGGGATCCCTCTTTATCTCCTTAAAAAATCAGTGTAGCTTGTACACTAATATTTTAAGGGGGGGAATATAGTCCACCGCTCATTCTTTGCATAAGAATGGTCCCTTCTTAGTGATGATAGCATATATCTCACAATAAGTGTGACCTTTTCAATTAAAGTGTGGCCTTCTTGATCTGTGTGAGTGTTTCTTTGGTGGTGATATTGGGCTCGATATCCCTCAATAGTGTGACCTTTCTTGGCATATGACATTCCCCTTGGTGGTAACACTATAGCTAGTATTCCCTAAGGCGTGAATTTATTTTTCCACAACTTTTCCTCTCTTGGTGGTGATGTCATGTGTGATATCCCCTAAGGTGTGACCTTTCATGTATTGAGCAAAGCCCCTTTGTTATTTTTGTAAATAATCTCTTGTGGTGGTGTTGTTATGACACCCCTCGAGTCCTTAGCCTTATCCTATCGTCATTTGTGCACCCCATGCTCCAAGGTGAGTTTTGTTCGTCCCTCGAGACGTTAAAATTTATGCACCCCCTGACGTGAGTTTGGAATTTTTGCTCCACTTTGTTCATAGGTATTGAAATTAGTGTGACATTGAAATAACATCTTGATCATTTTGTGGCACATTATCAAGGTTATTAGGAATTATAACTCTTGGTATGGTTATGGGTACACACCTAGTGAAAAGTGGTCTTCACTAGACCTAGTGTGTTTCTCATTTTTCTACCTTGTCTTGGGGGCTCACCTAGTGAATATCAGACTTCACTAGCCCATGTGCCTTCCAATTTGTGATTAACCTAGCAAATATCAGACTTTGCTATGGATTGAGTCATGAATTCCTTTTAACATGGTCACCTAGCATAAAACACCTTTCTTGCCAATGGAGCCATGTGTTTCATGAGTGATGTGGCATAGCACAACTTGCTAGTCCTTATAGGAGCTAACATTTATTTGATGGATGATGTTTGGTATTTGAGACAATTTAAGACTAAGGTCTCTTTGCATTATCAACTCAAATCCTTTAGTACTAACCTTGTGTTTTTTTGTGTTTCTTCTTTGTGTTTACATCATTTTTACACTGCGTCTATTTTTATTTCATCGCCATCTTTATGTTCCATCATGCCATGTGTTTAATCGTGTATGCTTCATGTTTATTGACATGTATGTTTGTGTATGTTGTCTTGTTGCATATCATACATGTGTGTGTTTCTTTTTGCTTATGTTGGTTTTCCATGAGATCTTGGATCTTGGAGGCTTGGTCATCTCCCTAGATTCATCACCATCCTATCTCTTTAACATTTGGACAATTGGACCCCTCTTGACATATATTTTCCACTTTAGTGTGAGTCTGAGTGTAAGTTCACACTCTCACTAAAGTGGGGGCTAAAGGTACCATCGTAAAATGTTTCCCTTGATAGTTTCACTTTATTTTTCCCCCCCCTTAAATTATTGGACCTAATTGAGTATTTAATTTCCTAAATTATAGATTCTATGACCCATTTTTAACAATTTATTATGACACTCGTGCACTAGCGTGTGAATGTCCTCATATTTTCCCTCCAAATTCAAATATGTTAGTTGTGGTAGTTTAATATTTACAATTCAAGTGTCTAAAATCGGCCATTAAGATTTAATTTTTGCGAAATTGAATAAATTCCTATAAATACCTAGTTATTGCATCATTTGAACATTTAGTGAAATTTATTGGAGAAATTATTATCAAGATCATTCAAGAGCAAGTTAAGAGCATCATTTTAGAGCTTTATTGCAAAAATTCAAGATCTTAACATCATGTCAAATTCTATGTGGTTTTATGTGTGTTCATGTTGTCATTGTTTTGTGAAGGCTAATACTTTTGTAGGTCTCCAAGCAATTCAAGCAAGAAAGAAAATTAAGCAAGAAAGATCCAAGACCTTGAAGTGATGTGTATGACTTCAGTCCTTCAAGGAAGTCATTGAAGAGTGGTGAGTTTCAGCACTTTGTGATTTCATCATTCCTTCCTATTCATTATTATTTTATCATTGACATTATCATTATGGAAGTGGATACACTTACATGGGGTTCAACTGAGGCAAGCCCCTAAATGGCCCAACATTTCCTCTCTTTGTGAATGTCCAGATCCTAGACTTGAAGAGGATTGAAAGGATTTTGAAGGAATATTATTCATTGTTTCATTTGAATATCTACATCTTGTCAACCCATGAAAAATCAGTTACAGAACTATCTGACAATGTTCTGACAGATTTGCAAGCGAGAATCTGAAGCTTAGATCTGAAATTAGAAGATTATGAAAATAGATCCGAAAAACCTCTACAAGGACACTAATGCTCTAGGCATGAGTGTCCTCCAAAATCAAGCTCATATTTGAACCATAGGTGCACAATGTCGTGCTCTATCTTGCTCATTTGTTCGAATTTGCCTATGACTTTCTGTGT
Organism: Sequoiadendron giganteum; assembly: GCA_007115665.2. Taxonomy (NCBI): domain Eukaryota; kingdom Viridiplantae; phylum Streptophyta; class Pinopsida; order Cupressales; family Cupressaceae; genus Sequoiadendron; species Sequoiadendron giganteum. The sequence continues at coordinate 402,030,346 of CM021110.1, read as the reverse complement.
TTTTTGTATTTGCATTAGAACAATAAATTGCACTATTACCCTAGTTGGATCATTGTATTTCATTCTTAAATTCATCCTAGATTTGGTCAAGTGTTGGTTGACTCACCCTTTAGGATATAAGTCAATAACATAGCTTGTCTTAATCCATCAAACCCCCAGTACCATCAAGTCTCTAATGAATGACACTTTTAGAAAAAGTGCATAAACCCTAGGGTCAAATCTTGGGGTTTCACTTTTTCTATGTTTCACCAAGAAGAGGATTATCCAAATTGATTTTAACATATAAATGAGGCAAATTAGATACCTTTATATCCAATGTATGGTGTTAAGGACCTAAAGGTTTCTCAATAACTGTTACAATCAATTAGAAGACATATTATCTCTAAAACTCCACTAGAAGATATGGAAGGTGAATCCATACAAGAATTTTAGCTAGAATCTTCTCCATTAGGTCAAACCCTATATGTCAAGGTTTGAAAAATAAATTTTTCTTGATTATGGAAATATGGTCCTCTCTTGAATATCTTGTTATGATACACCATTCTAGAAAACACCAAAAAAAATTCATAAATGCAGCTAATATAATTTTTATGTCTCCTTTAGGATCTTATTCCTTTGAGCCCAAGCCTCTACAAATGGAAAATAAATATGTGTACCCATAAGACTGTAGACTAAGGAATGTTCAAACAAGTAGAAAACATAATTGAAAAATGTTCTAGATTGATAACCAAAACTAGGTGATCTTTACATTTCTCAAGGCATCCATTGGAATTTGAGTGATTACCCATTCATTGAAATGATCTAGCTTCCTTTATTGCATGCACTAGGAAATGGATTATTTTTCATGCCTAGACAAAGAGTACTCATCCACATTAAGAGAAATTTTAAAAGAAATATTAAGGGGTCCCCTAGACCCCTAGCAATCACCATGTAGGCCACCACCCCTACAAAACCCTAAAGAACCAAAAAAATTAAGCAAAGAAACTTGTGAGGGGTAAACCCTACATCATGCCCAACCTCTAGCAATATATCCACACCTAGCATGGTAAGAGAAAAGGGTGTCAACCCCAAAATAGGATACATGTGGCCTCACATAGCCACAATATTAATGGCTAAACCTGTCATGTTCTCTATTTCACTTCCAAACTATTGTGTGGCCACTTGTATATGAATAAGTTTTTACCTAATTTTAACTAAGTGGACAACCTTCCTTTTTGTGTTTGTGTGTTTGTACTAGAATGTGAAAAACAATTCTTGGGTGATAACACAAAAATGTGTCCCACTTTTTGGCCTAAGTGGGACATTCAAGATTAGTATTTTAAAGCATTTTTTATTTGTGTCAATTATACCAAACAAATAGTAAAGAGTTGAAGGATGATGTAAACTTATGAATTGTGACACTTTCTATGTAGATTCAAATTGTAATTTTTTTGAATTTTTCAAAGAAATAATTCTATCATTTTTTTCCAATCAATTTTTTATTTATCTTTATTGATATCTATCCTTTTCACATAGCTTTCACTACAAATAAAATATTTCATGATTTTTTGGAATTAGATCATTAACTCTAATATCTAGCATATAATAAATATTATTTGGTAATTTTTTATTAAATATTTATATATTATTAACTTTAAAGTTAGTACCCACAAAAATTTTAGGCCTACATTTTCTCAAAATACATTTTTTTTAGCATATATATTAAAATTAAACTTTTATTTTTTAATTCAAACAAGGACATCCATATAAATTGTTGTGTATTTTTTGAGTTTTTTTAACAACATTTATTATTTTCCTAGTGTCTTGCATAGATGTCATTGCTTTTTCATGATGGACTTGTATTCATTATAAAATAAAATAAAAATATAATATTAAAAAAAGGTAACACTAAGGAATACATACTTACAAAATGGCATTTACAAGTGACTTCATTTGGTCCACTAAAAGGTGAAGAAAGTATCTTTTGTCACCATCTTGATAAGTGCACAAGAGACTTTGTTGAGGGTTTCATTTAAGCATAGGGGATTCTATCCAAGGGGATTTGATCTAAGAGGGCTTGATCTACCCACTTTTAATCAAAACCCCTTAGATAGATTCCCTATAGGCCTAAATCATACATTTTTCTAAAAAATATGTCATTTTATGAAAAGATCAAGATGTCGGGCACAAGTGGGACACACTATTATAGGATCGTGACCCACTCTAATACTAATGATCTTGAGAAACACTTGTTTATAGATTGTCTTGAAAAATAAGAGATTAATTAGCCAGCACAAAATCAAATATGCAAGCAAAATTTTTTAGCATGTGTATTCTAGTTTTATTCACAAGTTGAACTAAATAGGTTCAATGGATGTTAAAAATAGTAAGATGATGAATGAATATTCTTGAGTCTGGAAAGGAGTGAGCATATTAGATTGATTTGTCTACACTATGTAGCTATTTGTCATCCTTCTTCAATGTGAAGAAGTGAGTGAATACATATTACAATATAGTTATAATCCAAGCGAATAAGATGAATGGTTTATGTTTGTAAACTACTTGACCTTCCAACAATTTAGTAGTTGTTGAGAATTGGAATTGCATTATTGTCTCGTTGAAGAATTTTTCTAAAGATGCCATGTGTAGTAGACTATTGATGATTTAAGGTGATGAATGAATCTTTTCTAAGTCATGCAAGGTGATGTGCAATGGAATAATGTCTTACACATGGTCATGTGTAGTGGTGCATAATGACAATGACCAATTCACAAGGCACACATGTTGTAGAGGAAAGTGTGGTGGTGCTTAAGACGGGTAAAGCATGCCTAAAGTTCATGAAGGTTTGTGTGACTCTAGTTTGATCATATTCACATGTATATGTTATCTATTCATACATATCTCGTCCCCAATCACACATTTTCCGATATATTCACTTCTCATTTGAGAATATCACCTTATCCCTCTAGTTCATTTTCAACCAACCCAAAATTGACTCGGTTCAATCTCAAGGCATATAGAAATGACCCCAAAATTCATCTTTAAATTCAAATTCTAACTTTACCACTCCCTTTTACTAGTCATTATGTGTTGACTTGACACTGATTTTTGAGACATGTTATGTCATGGTATTTAAGGACATTCAATGTGCACATAACTCAAGATGAAATCTAATTGTTGTTAATCTAACCCACCAAGGAATTTGACCTATCAAAACTTATTCACCTACTGAGTCAACAAACTCCTTAAAAATGATATCTTTAGACACCACCTTGACATATCTAGATTCTAGGAAGGTGATGGCAAGCAACTTTTCAAGTTCACACACTATCATTTCAATATTCTGTAATGCATATTAATTCCACCTAATAGATCAAGTTCACGATAATCACTATCAAAATCATAATGCTTGCAATCGAATGAATCATCAAACTAAGAATATTAATATTTAGAGTTAGCAAACCAACAATCTCATTTAATTTTCCTATCTTCATTACAATTATCTATTCCTATTATCTAGGATGGTTATTGCTTAATTAATTACTTCTATTCATTTTATTTCTTCATACTATTTGGAAATTAGTGAGTTATGATGTCAACGTTCGAAGTTTAGGTCTCACACTATGCCTTTGGGAAATTTCACAAAACTCTTTACAATCTTAACGAAGACTAACAATATTTACAGAGCATATGTGGTCATCAGATCAAGAATAAGGCGATCCATTACATTACATGACCACGTAGATAAGAACCGAAAAAGGAAAGGGAAAATAGAAAGATCCTGAAAAGGCTTACAAATTCTCAAGGTGCCTTTATTGAAATCTTAGTCCTGCAACATGGGCAGTGGCAATGGGCATTCAACCATGGAATCAAACAGTTAGAATGGAATCTATGTGTACAAGGCAGATGAATAAGCACATTATCCACCTGAAAGGGCTCCAAGCACACAGGGCACTCACCTTGCTGTGAATTCCTTACACTCAGACTCTTCCAACAGTATTTTCCACTTTCTTTGTTTGCAGAAGTGAAAGCTTCTCTGTGGAGCAAATCAATGGAAGCTTTACTTAGACCCAGTGAAGAGGTTTGGTGGAGAACATTATGTGTGACAGAGTCTGTTGCAGATCTCCTTGCCCCTGTGGCTGATGCAGCTGAAGCCAACCAACCCCTAATACTGGATGGCCATACTTCTTCCTGACAGTTGGTTCCTCGTGGATCTGACTCACAAGTATATTTTGAAGAATTCCTGAACCATAAACTGCCACGCCTGCTAGATACCAAAATTTGCAGATTTAGCTACCTTTAACTTTCATTTGCCTCTTACTACAGACAGAAAAAGTAAAATAAAAAAATTGAGTTAGCTTAATCTTAGTTTTGCATTATAGAAATATAAGTATAGTGTCATGTGGGGACTTTAAAACATTTTTGTTTTGGGTTTTTTCATTACACCTGAAAACAAATAAAGAAAGCTATGATGCGTATTATTTGATTAATATCCTTGGCTTGTAGTTTTTAAAGTTACATGTCCCTTTTGATAGTACTTTCTACCATTTAACTATCTCTGACAATCTAAGAGGAGGCAAGCATCTGTAGGCAGCCTTCGGCATGGCACAATTTCAACTACATGTTCAACTTCCCAGCCCTTAAAATGGCCCATACTGTTGATGAGTCCCGAAACTGAAAAAGTAAAACTGGTCCACATCAATCCTGCAATTCATTTATAAATTGGCAATTTTGGAGCTGGGTAAACTGTTTTTTCTATGTAACTAGCATTATTGGAGCATGCTGAACTACAAGATCTTTTCCCCTACTCTTCTTACAAATACTATCACATGCTCCACTACTAAATCCTCTTCCCTACTTAATTATTATATCAGATTTATATAAGCTTTACTAACCTTCTTTTTTCATTACATTCTATTCTGTCAAAGCACCTCTTTTGGAGGACTGACACAGGCTGGAGACTCGAGAGTACGAAATCTACGATTGAGAGTTGAGACACACTGAATTCCAGTGGTTTAAGTTTATAAAACTTAAGAGGCTCAGATTTCGTGACTGTTCTTTTGTACGTAACGGTCTCCATGCACCCCAAGCTTCGTCTCGAACTTTGAGCTCTTCAGAGAAAGCCGTATTAGACTGATTATTTGTCTCAATTTGCAGAAGTTTTCAGTCTTACTGCCATAATTGGAGCTTCGGGGTTTTATTGCAGTGATCTAAGTTTCAGTTAGAGAAGTGTATTGTCACAAATAATTTTTGTTGTCATTGAAGACCGTCTCTGCCATTCTGATACAATTGCAGTCTGACTGACGATATGACTTACTGGTTCGTGTATTATTAATTAGAATTTTCTGTCAGAAAATTTGTCATGTTTATGAATGGTTAGAAATTAGAAAAGTTTTATTTATAAAGTTCTGACATATATTTTAGACTTTGATTTGTTTAGATGATTTATTTGTTTTGATTTGTTTAGATGATTCATTTGAAGTCATATTAATAGATAAATCTTTCTGAAAAAACTATTAAGATCTCAGATAAACTATCTAAACAAATCAAAATTTAGAATGTGATGTTTATGTTTATTAGACATATGGTAAATTCACCGCCAATAATTCACAGACCAAAAATTCACTGTCATGACAAATTCAGCACCAACAATTCACCACCACAAAAAATTAATCGATTAATTGAATTACTGACAGTGAATTTTCCTGAAACTGTTTATTATCCTGAACTTATTATAAAGTTGAAACTCTTTTGCACCCAAAATCTGTCAAAAATGGTAAAACATAAAAATAAAGAACCCGCCTTCTATTGCTTGATAATGAAGTTGTCCTTAACCTCTCATCCAACCTCTCCCTCGCTTCCCGTGCAGCATCATGAAGCTTACAGTCATCACTTTGCTGTTGCTGATCTGTCCTGGCAGGTTGTAATGCACATCTTGTCTGCCATGCCCACAATCAAAATATTAACTTCATTCCCATCATTGGAAGTAGACAAATGAAAGCAAATTCCACTTCTGATTACTCTAAAAAGAAACAGCAAATGTGCAGCTACAGATAATTCATCAATACCCCACCAAAAGACATACAAGTTTAAACAGTGTATTGCATCTTTTACATTTGCCAAGGGAAGTGATTTATGTAGTTCTTAACTGTGCTGTATCCTTTCTATTTAGGACGTTTCCATAATCAAGTAAACATAAGATTTTAATACCGTGGAGTGCTGCTGAGGCTGATGAATGTACTCAGATTGGTAGAGGCAAAACGAAGAACGCCTGGTTCTTCGACTATAGCCCCAGTTCTGTAGATCCAAGGATCCCCCTTGGTGACATCTTCGCCTGCGTGCACACTCTACTCCAGGCAGCATTCCTGCCATTGAATCCCACTAACCTGCACAACCGCTCTCTTACAGTCAGAAAAAAACATTTTTATATGGCAAAAAAAAAAATCTCTTAAAAAAGTTGCAGAATCATTTTGATGATGGATCACTCAGTATGATCTGAAACGCTGATGAAAAAACTCAAATACAATCGAAATTCAGAAATCTCATAACATTAAGAATCTCTATGATTAGAATCTTAAATAAAAACACTATAAAATGTCATCTATCTATAGTTGCTCCAACAAATAATGCTTCTTATAAAACTGTTACAAATTTTCAGATCTTTTTTCACTATTGGGTTACTCTTTAACTCTAAAGGCAGGTCATACGAATCACTCTTTTATTCTAAAGACAGATCATTCTATCTAGAAGACAAGTTTAAACAGCACAGCACGCTCTAACTACCCAACACTCTCACGGTGCACCTGATTTTATTCAGAAGAATTTTTGTTCAAAGCTCAATAAAATCGAAGATGAATTGGCTCAAAAGATTTGGTGAATGACCCACAGTAGAAATCAGTCATAAATCATATATTATACTGAACACAATCTATCAATCAACAAAATAAAATGCTCAAGCACAACAAGATTTTGTTGTTTTCAATCGACGAGCTCAACTTAAATCTAGTAAACCGCGCTCTGCCACTTCACAGAGTACGGATTGCTCTTCCAATCAATTCCTATTTTACATCAAAATGTTTCAAATTTATTCTACTCAGTTTATCCAGAAAATCTCATATAATATATCTAGTTGTTTTAAGATGCTTGGAAAAAGAATTTTACAGAGCCATGATAATGATAACACAATACTCAGCATAAACATACCCCTTTCTCTGCTAAGTTTTGCAGGTCTAATGGGGGGGAAAAATGAACAAATCCACAGTAACTGCATTAGAACAAAAACCAAGTGTTAACATACATACCTCTTGTCTGTCAAATTCTTCCCAAGCCTGAGGGATAAGCTATACAACATGCCACTCCATACCCAGACATCAAAAGGAGGACGGGATGCACAGTATTAAAAAAAATCTCTCGGCCACTCAATAATTTTATCGCATCCATCGTAATCCTCTTTATATTTTTTCCCGACCAAAATAGGTGCCCATGGGTCCCTGACAATTAATCGTGGATTGAAGATGTACAAGTTCATTAGAACGCCTCAGATTTAGTAGGGGGAAACCAAATGTTACAGTTTTAATTTTTCAATTATTTCAACACTTTAAATAGAAAGGTTTATATATAATTTTTTAATAATTTTGATATTTTTTAAAGTTTTGGGGTCATAAATTTAGTGATTTTCATAGTTTCACGTTTATTACATTTTTAATATAAGAATTTCATGAATCTTTGGATTGTATTTTTCTTTATTATGTTGTTTATTTTTTGTTTTGTATTTTTTATATTATATTGTTTACTTTTTGTTTCGTTTTTTTTGTTAGGATGTTTCCCAACATTCTCCTTATCTCTTCTAGAGTGCATCTTTTACTCTCATCAATCAATTAAAAATTCTTATAGTTATTAATAAAAAAATTAAATTAAATATCATTTTAGAGAAATAAAATCACCCTACACTATTTTTTAGGATTAATAAATTGATATACAATCAAAGATTATCTAACTCAAAGAAAGTGTCAAGAATATCAAGGTAAATGATATTACGAAGATTAAAATGGATTAGCTTTGTTTTCTCAATTTTAGGTAGTTAATGAATGATGATCAACTATTTTAGAGAAATAAAGTCGCCCTACACTAATTTTTAAGATTAATAAATTGATATACAATAAAACGTTATCAAACTCAAAGAAAGTGTCAAGAATATTAATGTAAATGATATTGAGAAGATTAAAATGGATTAGCTCTATTTTCTCAATTTTAGGTAGTCAATGAAAGATGTCAACCATTTTAGAGAAATAAAGTCACCATACACTAATTTTTAGGATTAATAAATCGATATACAATAAAACATTATCAAACTCAAAGAAAGTATAAAGAATATTAATGTAAATGACATTGAAAAGATTAAAATAGATTAGCTCTCTTTTCGCAATTTTAGGTAGTCAATGAAAGATGATAAACTATTTTAGAGAAATAAAGTCACCCTACCCTAATTTTTAGGATTAATAAATTGATATACAATAAAATATTATCAAACTCAAAGAAAGTGTCAAGAATCTAAATGTAAATGATATTGAGAAGATTAAAATGGATTAGCTTAGTTTTCTCAATTTTAGGCAATCAATGAAGGATGATCAACTATGAAATGTAGTTGGCAATTGGAATGAAAGATATGTTATTGAATCAATTATGTTTCAACTATCATGGATCTCCTTAGGGACTATATTATGATTCTTGTGTAGTCTGGCCCTCTTGCTATGGTTTGTTCTTGGTAATGCAGTTATATTGTAAAATTTTAAAACATATCCATATACTTTGACTTGTGCTTGAAACTTAGTGGTGTTGAGAAGAAAATTTAAGGGTCTACTATAGACAAAAGGAAACTTCCTTTACTGAATTCAATTCATGTTTCCAATAAACAAGATGGGAAGATAAGCCAACCAAAGATAGAATATTCTTGGATGATAGGTGTTGTGTGGTATCTATGATGCAAGTATTGATGTAAGCTTTGAGTCTCGTTGTGATGAAAATGACATCTACTATTCTAATCTATATAATCCTTGTACAAATGACTTAGAGATTTTTTAATAAAAGATTAATTAGTGCTCAATTTGATGTATATGGTGCTCAAGTTGATAGGTAACAATCAATTTTTTATCCAAAAAGATTCATCTCATAAAGAAGAAGAAAATTAAACTAGAAGGACAAGGTTGTAAGGACAAATCTATGTAGGGGATAGATCATATGTGCTCATAGTCAAGTCCAAGATATATGAATGACCTTAAAGAGGATTGGTCACACCATTTGGGACTAGGATATACTTATGACTTCTTGGTTTTAGGTTTTGGGTTAGCTTATGTGCAAAATAGGAAAAAATAAGAACTAGGAAATTGAATTTATGACAATACTAAAAGTAGATGTAAAATAAATGAGTAAAAGGGAAAATTGTACACTTTTTCGAGCTCTACATTTTTCCCCTATTTTGTCATGCATGTGAGCTATATGAATCATGTACGTTGAAATTAATAAAACCAAAAAATAAAACAAGAAGACAAATTAAAGGATATATGGTAGGATGGTGTATTCCAAATTCTTTGTACCTTAGTAGAGTAACATCTCCAAAAATACACACACAAAACATATGGTGGATTTACAAAGAATACATTAGTAGCATAAAAAATGTAATCACCAACATCTTACATTTACTAAGTATGAAATTCATGAAGTAAAAAAATAATATATTCATTGTAGATCTAGAATGGAGTTGCGAGGATTCCATTTTTATGGTTGAGTAACTTTCTATTTTTATGGTACTTTTACTTTTATAACAAAATATAATTGTTGTTTAATAACCTAGTATTTAAACATAGTATCGGAAGCCAAATATCCTCCTTACATGCATGCATAGCTACTATATGTGCTACCTTTGTAATGGATAAAGTGACCATAGCCTATTGCCTACTCATCCAACTCACTTCATCACTAAATAGAATAAACATATAACACTTGGTAGGCCTCTTATGTCAACTTCAATTTGTTGTACAAATGGTTGTCATTGCACCAAAAGATCGACTTGTTAATGCCTAATACAATTGCTAGAGTTAATGAATCCATGAGAGGTTGTTAAGCCATGTCATAAACCCGAGTGTTGTGTTGCATAGCATAAGGAGACCAAGGCAACACACCTTGCAAAAATCCTCCTAGCACAACTGAGGGGTTTGAACCAGTGATCCAGGCTCTAATACCAAGTTTTGCACAGATGGTTGTCATTGCACCAAAAGATTGACCTGTTAATGCCTGATACAACTGCCAGAGTTAATTAATCCATGAGAGGTGGTTAAGCCATGTCATGAACCTGATCTTTGCGCTACACAACACAAGGAGACCAAGGGTGCACACCTTGCAACACTATTACCCAATCCAAGTCTACAAATCCTTAATCTCCACTTAATTAAATCCCACATATCTAGAAATCCCTTATGCATACTAGGGAATTAATTAAAGCATATATAAAAATAAACACACTTTATTTGTCTCATCATAAAATGGTCCTAAATCACATGTGTCATAGATAAATTGGTTTCACATGTATATAACATCACACATCTCATTAACTTATCATGGAGAAAAATGGAGATAGTCAAATAAAATCCCATGTTAACTCTCAATTATTAGTCACCATTGGTTTTCACTTGTTATCCTATAGACCTAAAAGAACATCAATCCTTTCCAACACAAATAGTTGAGGCATAATATACATACATACATGTGAGTGTATTTATAAATATATTATAATACTCTCTATATATATGTGCATAATCAAAATTATACATATGTAGAATAATCAAATCACATAATTAATTATTAAATAATAATTTTAAATCATCAAAATAAAATTAATTAAAATCACGTAGTTATAAAAAAGATCCACATAATTTAATTACATTTAATAATATCATATGTCTGAAAAGAGTAATATAGTCATGTCAATATAGAATGTGATCTCTAAAACAAAACAACACATCAAATACATAAGCCAATACCAAGATGTGTAGAAAATAATAAAGGCACGATGTCTATGGGCCTTACATATACAAGAACTAAAGTAATTAATTTCAATTTTGAGGTGGATTAGATAGGATTAATTACCCTATAAAGAGAGTTAACTTTTGTCAAAAGAAACATTGTTTAACATAGTTCATGCTAAGGGTATTCATGTTGACACACCTTTAATTCTTGTTCCTAAATTAGTTGATTTACCAAGATTTGATTGAAAGAATTATCTTTGTAACTTATTAACACTTCAATCAATATGGGTTGGATTACATCAAAGAAGATTCTAATCAAGTAATGCAAAATGAAATGAGTGATCCCACAATACTAGTTTACAATTTTTGGCCAAACTGGACACTGAAATATTTTTTTCTAACTAAATTTTCACTTTCGGGCACCTATAGCGGCTAAACCGTGAGGAATTTGGAGATGATGCAAACTAGTTATTTGTGAAAAAAATTCTATAGATTCTAAATATATTTTTTTCAAAAAAATTGGAATCAAATTGCACTTATTTTTCCATCTCCTTCGAAAACTAGTTTTTTTCAGTAAACAACATTTTTAAGGAGTGACACTCACCATATACAACATAATTATTTTTCCATGAAGGATAAAATTCTTATTTTTTCAAATTTATTTTTTTAACTACGATATCTAGTGCTTCCAATTGGTCTCATAGTGTTTTATTATATATTTTTTCCTTAATCAAGTTTCAAAGTCAAACCAATTACAATTCAAACATAGGCGGACCGTATACAACGTAACTTTTTTTATATGTATCGAAATTCAAATTTTTTTTGTTGGATCAAGGACTTCAATATCTGGTGCACTCATATTTCTCAAATTTTTTTGATAATCTTCTATTTTTCCACATGTGCAAAACAAAGAGCTTGATTTTTAGTGAAAAACCTATGTTTAATAAAACTAAAAAAATAAATACATAATAAAACCAAAACATATTAAAATTATATTCATTGGATAGCTCGTTCTGAGGACTACCATCATCTAGTTGGGTCTATAAAATCTCCTCCATTTTCATACTCAACCTAAGCTTCGAAGTGCAAAATTCTGGACTTTTTTTGGTGTTTGAGAGGGAGAAGGGGGAAAAAGAGGGTTCGCTCGAACCAGGGTTCAAGTAAGCCCCATTTCCACAAGCCTTTTCTTTTAGATTTTTTCTGAGAATGGTGGGCCCCATCATTAAATGGGTTCACTTGCTTGAACCAAATAGTTCGTTCGAACCCCAAAAAGCAAAATTTTTTGCATGGGGTTTTTTTAACAAATTTTTCTTCCTCACTCGAATTGTAAACCACTTTTGTGGGTTTGCCCAAATTCATTGTTGGTTATGAGTTTAATGATGAAGTAAGTGTAGATGTTTCTTTTGTAGATGCATGTGGGTTTTTTTTTTAACAAGACCTACTTCTATGTTAAAAACTATGTTGTAAAGAAAATAAAATAAGTACTCTTGTTAGAAACCCTAGATCAGACATGCAAACCTAAACACCTTCCACAGAAGAGAAAACATAAAAAAGCAGAGCTTTGCATGCGAATGTGCAAAATGATATATTCAGGAATTCAATATTACAATGAGATGATTTGTTTTATAAAAGCAAAGTATGCAACCCTAATGTTGACCTAAAATTAGCTCAACCTAAGTAAAGTTATGCAAGTGTAATTAAATATTAATTACACTAACACCCCCCCATAAGTGCAACTTAGGGAGACTAAATAAGCATGCACCTAAAACTAAGATGAATGCAAGAAAGCATGAATGGGTCCCGGCAACAAGGCTTGATCAAGTACCCATGTACAAATGCAATAATGAGTTAGAGAAGGAAAACCCAGTGGGACAACCCCCCCTACAATGAGATGATTGCTGCAAAGAAGCACTGGAAGAGCACTGTGGAGTAACACTGGAACCACAATCCGGCAAGCAAGGAAAGATACTTCTATCTACAAGAAACCATATTGGAATCATCATAATGTGACAGTAGACCCGATGCCATGGAACACTCGAAAACACCAAACTGGAACAACCCTGGAATCCATAGAGCAACAGTAGATGATATGATGATGACATAATCTAGAAGCCATGAATCTCGATGCCGATGCCAAACTAGGACTGAAAATCTTCCATGGGAAAAAGTACCATATAGACTTGGGAACAATAACCACAAATTTAGTGGCCCTCAAACTGAGATGGATCCGATGCGGATCACTAACCATAGACTCTCAATCTAAAGTGTGAACCAAAATGAATCTGATATGTGTCAAGCTCAGACAAAATGTGGCCAAAAGAAACTAAGAAACCAGATTACAATCCATGTGATTTTTCATCAAAACACAATGAAGATTATTATGCAAGAAACCCCCCCGATGGAACTTTATATCAGTTCATTTATTACAATCCCCAATGACTGCAAAAAGAGAGAATTCATAACATGCATAAACAAAAAATGAAAATAGACCTCAGATTTGTGTAGAGTACTGAACTAGCTTTCCAACGCCGCAAGAATGGCGAAAAAAGGATCACCGAGTCAAAAGATATGCCCTCCGGAGTGAAAACAACAACATCTGAGTTCAAGGACCTGCAAACTAAATCTGGAGAAAAATATAGAAAAACTAAAATTTTGAATAGATCGGCGCCAGAATCAGCTTTCCAACGATATCTCGTTTGCAAACAACGGACACTGTACGCAAAAGTTATACCCGATTTCGTGAAAGTGCTCCAGAAAGGCCAATAAGGCCTGCAGGCAGCCCAGGGGACTAAAAATTTCGGCCCTTGGTCCTACATGCGACCAGGGGCTGGCAGACAGGGGGCTGGGGCGGGGTCACCCATATGATCGCAGCCACAGATAAGAAGCCCTCAGGGGCTGGCCGCGAGCCCCCGGTCCTCCATATGACCGAGGCGGAGCTGCAGAGGGCCGCTGGGGCTGGGCAGACCCGACGGCGGGTTGGCTGAGTGTCGCTCAACGGTGGCGGATTGGAGGCTGCCTCATGGCCGCTCAGTGGCCACCGAGTGGTGCTTTTCTGCAGAATTGGAGGCACAGAAACCAATGCCAATGTCGATCCTTTTTTTTAATTTTTGTGCCGTTTCATTTCGAAACTCGTGCTGGAGAGGCCGTACGGCTTCCCTAGCAAAATTTTTTTTCCTTTCGGATCAACTTCGCCAAAATCGACAAAACGAAAGGCGATCTTAAGGTTTTTGGCCATTGCGAACGCAATGGTGACCTCCGTTTCTGCTCAAAATGCTTCAAAAAAATGGCGACCTCCAGAGCTTGCAAAAAAACACCCAACTTGAAACCCTCACAGATCTAGCAAATCATGGCCAAAATCTGCAAAATAAAAGCCAAACCTAACTTTTTCCAGCGCTCCTAATCCAATGGTGAAGCCCAATCTGATCCAAGATGTTGCATAAATGAACTCAAGGCATAAAATCCTTGAGGAATCCCGAACGAAATCTACAATGGTTTTCTCCAAAATTTGAGAAGGGGCTGCATGTCAAGGCTCTGATACCATGTTAGAAACCCTAGATTAGACATGCAAACCTAAACACCTTCCACAGAAGAGAAAACATAAAAAAGCAGAGCTTTGCATCTGAATGTGCAAAATGATATATTCAAGAATTCAATATTACAATGAGATGATTTGGTTTATAAAAGCAAAGTATGCAACCCTAATGTTGACCTAAAACTAGCTCAACCTAAGTAAAGTTATGCAAGTGTAATTAAATATTAATTATACTAACACCCCCCCATAAGTGCAACTTAGGGAGACTAAATAAGCATGCACCTAAAACTAAGATGAATGCAAAAAAGCATGAATGGGTCTCGGCAACAAGGCCTGATTAGGTACCCATGTACAAATGCAATAATGAGGTAGAGAAGGAAAACCCAGTGGGACAACCCCCCTACAATGAGATGACTGCTGCAAAGAAGCACTGGAAGAACACTGTGGAGTAACACTGGAACCGCAATCCGGCAAGCAAGGAAAGATACTTCTGTCTACAAGAAACCATATCGGAATCATCATAATGTGATAGCAGACCCGATGCCACGGAACACTCGAAAACACCAAACTGGAACAACCCTGGAATCCATAGAGCAACAGTAGATGATATGATGATGACAGAATCTAGAAGCCATGAATCTCGATGTCGATGCCAAACTGAGACTAAAAATCTTCCATGGGAAAAAGTACCATACAGACTCGGGAACAATAACCACAAATTTAGTGGCCCTCAAACTAAGATGGATCTGATGCGGATCACTAACCATAGGCTCTCAATCTAAAGTGTGAACCAAAATGAATCTGATATGTGTCAAGCTCAGACAAAATGTGGCCAAAAAAAACTAAGAAACCAGATTACAACCCATGCAAGTTGTCATCAAAACACAATGAAGATTATTATGCAAGAAACCCCCCGATGGAACTTTATATCAGTTCATTTATTACAATCCCCAATGACTGCAAAAGGAGAGAATGCCTAACATGCATAAAAAAAAAAATGAAAATAGACCTTAGATCTATGTAGAGGACTGAACCAGCTTTCCAACACCACAAGAATGGCGAAAAAAGGATCACCGAGTCAAAAGATATGCCCTCCGGAGTGAAAACAACAACATCTGAGTTCAAGGACCTGCAAAATAAATCTGGAGAAAAATCTAGAAAAACTAAAATTTTGAATAGATCAGCGCCGGAATTAGCTTTCCAACGGTATCTTGTTTGCAAAAAATGGACACCGTACGCAAAAGTTATACCCGATTTCGTGAAAGTGCTCCAAAAAGGCCAATAAGGCCTGCAGGCAGCCTAGGGGCCTAAAAAATTTCGGCCCTTGGTCCTACATGCGACCAGGGGATGGCGGAAAGGGGGCTAGGACAGAGCCCCTGGTCGCCCATATCACTGCGGCCATAGATAAGAAGCCCTCAGGGGCTGGCCGCGAGCCCCCGGTCCTCCATATGACCGGGGCGGAGCTACAAAGGGCCGCTGGGGCTGGGTGGACCCGACGGCGGGTTGGCTGAGCGCCACTCGGCGGTGGTGGACTGGCGGCCACCTGGTGGCCGCTCGGTGGCCATCGGGTGGTGCTTTTCTGCAAAACTGGAGGCGCAGAAACCAATGCCAATGTCGATCCTTTTTTTCGATTTTTGTGCCGTTTTCGTTTCGAAACGCGTGCTGGAGAGGCCGTACGACTTCCCTGGCAAAATTTTTTTGCCTTTCGGATCAACTTCGCCAAAATTGACGAACCGAAAGGCGATCTTAGGGTTTTTGGCTGCTGCGAACGCAATGGTGACCTCTATTTCTGCTCAAAATGCTTCAAAAAAATGGAAACCTCCAGAGCTTGCAAAAAAACACCCAACTTGAAACCCTCACAAATCTAGCAAATCATGGCCAAAATCTGCAAAATAAAAGCCAAACCTGACTTTTTCCAGTGCTCTGAATCCAATGGTGAAGCCCGATCTAATCCAAGATGCTGCATAAATGAACTCAAGGCATAAAATCCTCGAGGAAACCCGAACGAAATCTGCAATGGTTTTCTCCAAAATTTGAGAAGGGGCTGCATGTCAAGGCTCTGATACCATGTTAGAAACCCTAGATCAGACATGCAAACCTAAACACCTTCCACATAAGAGAAAACATAAAAAAGCAGAGCTTTGCATGCGAATGTGCAAAATGATATATTCAGGAAGTCAATATTACAATGAGATGATTTGGTTTATAAAAGCAAAGTATGCAACCCTAATGTTGACCTAAAATTAGCTCAACCTAAGTAAAGTTATGCAAGTGTAATTAAATATTAATTACACTAACACCCCCCCATAAGTGCAACTTAGGGAGACTAAATAAGCATGCACCTAAAACTAAGATGAATGGGTCCCGGCAACAAGGCCTAATCAGGTACCCATGTACAAATGCAATAATGAGGTAGAGAAGGAAAACCCAGTGGGACAACCCCCCCTACAATGAGATGACTGCTGCAAAGAAGCACTAGAACCGCAATCTAGCAAGCAAGGAAAGATACTTCTGTCTACAAGAAACCATATCAAAATCATCATAATGTAATAGCAGACCCGATGCCATGGAACACTCGAAAACACCAAACTGGAACAACCCTGGAATCCATAGAGCAACAGTAGATGGTATGATGATGACAGAATCTAGAAGCCGTGAATCTCAATGTCGATGCCAAACTAAGACTGAAACTCTTCCATGGAAAAAAGTACCATACAGACTCGGGAACAATAACCACAAATTTAGTGTCCCTCAAACTGAGATGGATCCGATGCGGATCACTAACCATAAGCTCTCAATCTAAAGTGTGAACCAAAATGAATCTAATATGTGTCAAGCTTAGAAAAAATGTGGTCAAAAGAAACTAAGAAACCAGATTACAACCCATGTGAGTTGTCATCAAAACACAATGAAGATTATTATGCAAGAAACCCCCCCGATGGAACTTTATATCAGCTCATTTATTATAATCCCCAATGACTGCAAAAGGAGAGAATTCCTAACATGTATAAATAAAAAATGAAAATAGACCTCATATCTGTGTAGAGGACTGAACTAGCTTTCCAATGCCGCAAGAATGGCGAAAAAAGGATCACCGAGTCAAAAGATATGCCCTCTGGAGTGAAAACAACAACATCGGAGTTCAAGGACCTGCAAAATAAATTTGGAGAAAAATCTAGAAAAACTAAAATTTTGAATAGATCGGTGCCAGAATCATCTTTCCAATGGTATCTCGTTTGCAAAAAACGGACACCGTACGCAAAAGTTATACCCGATTTCATGAAAGTGCTCCAAAAAGGCCAATAAGGCCTGTAGGCAACCCAGGGGGCTAAAAAATTTCGGCCCCTGGTCCTACATGCGACCAGGGGCTGGCGGACAGGGGGCTGGGGCGGAGCCCCTGGTTGCCCATATGACCGCAACCACTGATAAGAATCCCTCAGGGGATGGCCGCGAGCCCCCAGTCCTCCATATGACCGGGGCGGAGCTGCAGAGGGCCGCTAGGGCTAGGTGGACCCAGCGGCGGGTTGGCTGAGCGCCACTCGGCGGTGGCGGACTAGCGGCCGCCTGGTGGCAGCTCGGTGTGCGCCGGGTGGTGCTTTTCTATAGAACTGGAGGTGCAGAAACCAATGCCAATGTCGATCCTTTTTTTAAATTTTTGTGCCGTTTTCGTTTCAAAACGCGTGCTGGAGAGGCCGTACGGCTTCCCTGGCAAAATTTTTTTGCCTTTCGGATCAACTTCGCCAAAATCGACGAAACAAAAGGTGATCTTAGGGTTTTTGGCTGCTGTGAAAGCAATGGTGACCTTCGTTTCTGCTCAAAATGCTTCAAAAAAATGGCGACCTCCAGAGCTTGCAAAAAAACACCCAACTTGAAACCCTCATAGATCTAGCAAATCATGGCCAAAATCTGCAAAATAAAAGTCAAACCTGACTTTTTCCAACGCTCTGAATCCAATGGTGAAGCCCGATCTAATCCAAGATGCTGCATAAATGAACTCAAGGCATAAAATCCTCGAGGAACCCCGAACGAAATCTGCAATGGTTTTCTCCAAAATTTGAGAAGGGGTTGCATGTCAAGGCTCTGATACCATGTTAGAAACCCTAGATCAGACATGCAAACCTAAACACCTTCCACATAAGAGAAAACATAAAAAAGCAGAGCTTTGCATGCGAATGTGCAAAATGATATATTCAGGAATTCAATATTACAATGAGATGATTTGCTTTATAAAAGCAAAGTATGCAACCCTAATGTTGACCTAAAATTAGCTCAACCTAAGTAAAGTTATGCAAGTGTAATTAAATATTAATTACACTAACAATTCTCTCATCAATAATGGAAAGAGAAACCTAATGAGGTCTTGAAAAATATGATTCATCTCGTTAGAGAAAAATAAAGTAATCGAGTTCCTCATTCAAGTACCTTATATTTGAATCATTCAAAATCAATGGAGACAAAGGTTCGATAAATTTTAAATTATTTTTATTTTTTGACAGAAGGCAAGGTGGCATATGTATCATCAATTATCTATTATTCACCCCCTCTCTAATTAAATATATAATATTGGGGACCCAAAAAAATTGTATTGGGAGGAGTGATCTATGAAAGGGTTTTTTTTAGTTCATAATATTATTTCAAAATAGGGGAAATCTCTTTGAAGTTGAATGTAAAAGATGGTGTGGGAAATCCACATGTAAGCTTTGGTGGAAGAGAAAATAATGCAAACTAAGTAATTTTTGACTTATTTTTATTTTATTGTGTAAGGCAAGGTTGCGTATGCATCATTAGTTAACTAATTCACTCCCTTGTCTCATTAAATACCTAATCTTTTGGGACAAAAAAATATGTATTGGGAGATGTGATCTATAAAAGGATTTGTTTTGTACTTTATGGCATTGTTTTAGATTAGGGGATAAACTATCGGAAGATGGAGAATTTACAAATAGTGTGGGACATCCATGTGCACAAGCTTTGATGGAAGATAAAAATAATATAAAAATAAGCATTTCTTTCCCTAAGGAAAATTCATTATTTGAAAAAGTGGTGATTTTAAAATATCAAAGTGATTTTTTTTTAAGTGGTGAATTTGATTTGTGCAAAAGAATATGCCATGATGTTCTAGTTTCTAGTTCATTTTTTCTTGATTTTTTTAGCTTTCAAAGGGTATGTCACGAGAGCTTGTAGAAGGAATTTGGAGAAAAAAATTATAAGTTGCAAGGTGTTGATTTTTTAATTGACTTTTATAAGCATAATAATAGGGGAGTTTAACCTCAAGGGAATAAGAATTTGATAAAAAAAATTGTTTATTCTTAATTGTTATTTCTAACAAGTCCAAACCACTTTTAATTTCCATTAGAGTAGCTATAAGAAAGAGCATGCTCACATTTGTTAGACTCTTCACCGACAAGTGGGTCTCTTTAGGGCATATTGGTGTTACTCTTTATGACTATCTTATCCTCTTTATTTGTGTTCATTTTTTGTTTCACTTAGTGCTAATTAAAGTAAGTTGTATTTATCTCTTATTTTAAAATCTATAAGTTGGTAACTAGAACTATCTATCCTAGTTTAAGTATCACATGACCTTGTCTAGGGGACAACATTACAATTCTGATAAAATTTATAAGGAGTGTTTTGAGTAGAGCATCAAAGGATAACAAAGTGCTAGATTAAGCCTTAGGTGGTGAATATGCCATAAAAATTAAAAATTATGATGGAAATATGTTGGGGATGAGACGTGTCATCTTAGAATGAAACTTCTAAGAACAACAGTGCCTTCGGTGATTTTCATTTCTTCAAATCACCCCAAAGACATAAACCACTATGCCATAAAGCAGAAACATGCACAGTTGAACTTCCCTCATTAATCCTTCTGAGAAAAGTACATGCAGACAAATAACAGATTCAACACATATGCACAGATTCAATTCATAGAATCTAACAACATGGATGAAAAACTAATGAACACACAGATTTATGTGGGGAAAACCCTTTCGGGTAAAAAAACCCCACCCTCCAAAAGATCCAACCATTGTATTATTCAACAACAAATAGAGTTACAATACAATCTTAGTCTCATAGCCTTCATAGGAGTTACATCTTGTTTCATCTGGAGAATACAGGGAACAACAGTTTAGAATCCTCACACTGTTACAGCACCCTCACACAGCACACAGTGTAGATTCATCTCATCTCACCAATCAACCCTCTCAGCCAGCCCAGCCTCATGACCACCACAGGTTCACATATTTGTATGTTCTGTGTGTCTCAGTGTTCATGGTTACAATGCAATTTGCATACCACTCGAACACACACACATGTACAATTGCTCACTCTATCTCCAACCACCAACCATCAAGGTATTTAATTACCCCACTGACAAGCTTCCATCATCTCTGATTGCACCGCCCTACAGCACGCATTGAGCCACCTAGCATTAAAACGGTTACCATATCTATCTCGAGTCAGAATATATATTTAATGCAAATAATCGCTTCCAAAGAATAAAGCTTTGGGCCAATAATTGTTGATTTACAACAGCGATGTAAAATCAACAAATGACATCGTGCCATGTGTCGGCACATCATTCGTCCACCACTCTGACTATCACCCAAACAGTCAACAAAACCCTGTGATCCTTTTACCACGCCACCACACCAAGCATTATGGTTAACCACGGTAAGGCAGTGTCATCATGCCACCGTGACATGGCTGTGAGACCATCATGGTATGGCGATGCAACCGTGCTACCTCCCTACAGCTTGCAAAGGCCTGCGGTATAGCGGTGAAGAACCATTCAACCGACCACTACTGATCACCGTGCCACTACCAAAAATTGTGAAGCCTCCCATGGTATGGCAGTGCCACCACCCAACCGTGAGGCTGAGGAAAGCCTCACGCAATATGGCGGTAAACATCCAAGCCGATCGCCAAGCTCACCGCGCGGTCACGCCATGACCCAAAGGCCTTCGCGGTAAGGAGGTAACCACCTATGCTGACTGCCACGATTTACCCCGCCATCGCACCTTAACTGAACAAACCCCGCGGTAAGAAGGTAAGTGTTAATTTTGATCACCAAGTTCACCGCACCACCACCAAGGAAGGAAAGAGACTCCGTAGTATGGCGGTAACACCACCCAATCGTCAGACAAAATGAAGAGGCTCACAGTATGGCGATAAACCATGCAACTACGCCACCTAAAAAAGCTCTCAGCGGTACAGCGGTAAAGGCATGAACAAAAGTTTATTTTGCCAAGTCTTAATAGAGGTTCAAGCTAGCAAGTCGAGGCGCATATTTTCCAACAATCTCCCACTTGACGAAGACTTACTAGCTTCCTCTAGACTCAAAATCAAGAATCTAGCACAATGCTTTCATGCTCCAACCAAGACACGTGTAACGATATCCAAGATGTCCACCAACTCAGGCAAAAACTCCAACCATCCACCACAGGAAAAAGGAACGAGCCAAGGCGTATATGCACCAGTCTCAAGAACACAAGCTTCAAATCCTACAGAAGGTAAAGGAAACACATTACCACCACACCATCGTGCTCACCATCCATACAAAAGAAACGTGCAACAGCTTCAAATCTCTCAATCGTGAACACAAACATGAAGACATTCTCCAGAAATAAGACATAACATCAACTAGAACATCAACCAAAAAACTGACTGCAACCATCCAAATAATCAAACCCACGCGACTGAAAATAGCACCCACAACCCATGCTATTTCATCCAATCACACATACCTTCAGGTATCCACATTAGTAAACTCATGCCAGTAGCAAAACCAACCCATCAACCACAGATACAAGCACCATGTGCCAACCAGACAAAGAAGACCAAACACATACAGGTACTCCCACTACATGGGTAATGCCAAATTTGAAAGATCAATGGCATAACAAGTCTACCAATCACAACACATAGAAAATCATAATCATATAGTACCAAGGAACATCCATAATGATACATGCAAAACCTACAAACCACATGCCTGTAGCGTACCCTCCTACACACACCTTTAAATGCCAATTGTGTCAAGTATGATCTCCTTCACATCCCAAAGGAAAAGCAATAACAACACCCAACCGTTCAATCACCAAGATCAAACATACCATATATCATGTAATCAATATGGATGTAAGCCTCTCATAGCCAAAGAAGATCAAACTAGCCTATATAACTATCTCCTACCAGTCCTCAGAAGCATAAGGAGATAAACGATGTTTTCCATCTTCCACTATGAATCCTCCAGAACCTTAAAACAACAATTCAAGATCCATATCTATGAAAGATAAAGCATATGAAACATCTGAAAGATATAATGGGAAAATACCTCTCAAATATACTTCACCGCTGAGAAGACCAAGGGAGGAAACAAAAAATGCTCCTTCAAGATATACAAGACACCATGACTCATCCAAAAGCAATCTCCTCACTAGTCTCTATTGAACTCGTATTCAGCTAAGGTGCAGGCTACTCGAACTTTCAACTGAAAACAACACCTTTCTCATTTTATGAGAATCATAGCCTCACCTCATTCTCCATGTATCCATGAGCACCAGCAACCAATCATCTCATGCTAAACTCCAATCTGCACTACTGCACTATCAAGAATTTCTCAAGCATATGACCAATGTACTCAAACATAGAGAATTACTAGACCACTGTCAAAGCTCCAAACATATGATAATAGGAACTTATCATGACATCATGATCAACAAATCCCCCTTAGGAGATACCATGCTTCAAGTGAGCTAACTATGGTCTCAAGAGCAACTCAACATGCCAAAACTCTAATGCTCAAGCAAGAGTATACATGAAATCAAGCAAACAAACTCTAAACCAAAATCACCTATCAAGCACCACCAACACCTCAGCCAAAGACTCCAAACATCCTCCATGGTTCCAAGATATGGTACATCCTCAACTAGTATTCCTACAAATGCGAAAGAACTCTTCTATAGCAACAGGATCTAAGAATCCCTCCTAGAAACATCTGCAACACCAAAGAAGATCATTCACCACCAAGTGATGAATCCACAGTCACTGCTAAAGCTCCCAATGAACCGTGACATCCAAGCTTTCCAAGCATCATGACCAAACATCTGTTGATCTGAAAAACCTCCAGGTACAATCGATAGAATGTCCATTTGACAATAATTCCAAACAACACCAAGATCTCCAAACCACGTAGACCACACCATCACTGTCAAAATATTACACTATAATGTGTACCAATCTCTCCATGACATCGTGATATACATGCTAAAAATCCCCATAACCGACTATTCAGGTACTCAATGCCATCCATCCTCTCATCTCAAAGCAGCTACGCCAATGCACAAGTGACCACAGATAAGGCCAACTAACATATCTGCACCACCACTAAAGCAACCTCATGGATATAGGCAGTCCACTTCCAAGTTATCTCACCGCATCCAATGGATAGCTAATCCACCAACCGCATAAATCTAAGATTAATCACATCAACAGTGAAAACCCATCATCGCAAAGGAAACTGCAAAACTGAGATCTCAAAGAGAACACCAATGTAGACAAACTTGACTCAAACACTAGATCAAAAAATAGATCTGATTTGCCAATCACATCCACAACTCAAGCACCATAGTCTAGGAAACCAGCAAGCAACACCACAAGAATGTTGAGTGACAAATCACATACCAACACTCCCATGCAAAGAAGACATCACACCTCCTCAAAACCATGTCGAACTGCAACTATCTCATCCAGTCACACCCCAAAGGCCAGGGTCTAAAAACTAGCTTAACAGTAGCTCCGCATAAGCACAAGTTTTTTTTCTTGACCATGCAAAACCATCGTGTTTATAAAACACCCATGCACATCCATATCCACTGCTCATCTAGACGACCCAAGAGTCTGCACATAACCATCATGGTTAACTAGAACAATCAAAAAATAACATGAATATGCATTATAGAATTTTTAGAAAAATATATAGAAAACCTTCAGAGCCAAAGAACATGAAAATGAAACATGCAAGTACAAGGTATCCAAAAAAGGAACAAGCAGTACAGGAATTTCAGGTCCATTCTAGACCAATTCCAAAACCACAAGCATGCACATGCATTCAAGAGAGCCAAGCTATTCAGAAGTTTTCAGACCACTCAAGATCAACTTTGTAGCCTTCATGCAATCAAGGTGATAGAGAACAACGCCTTCAATGCCAAGTCAGAACACCCAACACAAGCACAATACTCCATGGCTGAAGAAACAACCCAAACATTTCCATACCTTCAGGGAGCCTCTCACACAAACACCCAATATAAACCATGCTCTGTTGCGACACAACCATAAGCATAAACTCACACCCCCTTGCATCAGGATCATTCCCTGCCAACCAGGAGCCTCAAACCACATCATCACAATATGATCAACTCTAGATTCTCCATCTATAATATCTTTCACATTGCCTATTGCCTCAAGAGAGCAGAAACTTTTACTCATCAAAGGATCAATCATTAGCCGATTCCTCTAGATTTCCTCAAGTCTGACAGACTAAGAAATCTTCATAGGAGAAATACCTCGAACCAACATCCAAGAGAAGGCATTGATGCCACATGATGGTATCAGGAAAGATCTTGACCTCCCTTTACTAGCTCTAATACCACTTGTTGGGGATGAGACGTGTCATCTTAGAACGAAACATCTAAGAATAGCAGTGCCTTCGGTGATTTTCATTTCTTCAAATCACCCCAAAGACACAAACCACTATGCCATAAAATGGAAACATGCATAGTTGTTTCCCCATTAATCCTTCTGAGAAAAGTACATGCAGAAAAATAATAGATTCAGCACATATGCACAGATTCAATTCACAAAATCTAACAACATGGATGACAAACTAATGAACACGCAGATTTACGTGGGGAAAACCCTTTCAAGTAAAAAACCCCACCCTCCAAAAGATCCAGCCATTGTATTATTCAACAACAAACAGAGTTACAATACAATCTCAGGCTCATAGCCTTTATAGGAGTTACATTTTGTTTCATCTGGAGAATACGGGAAACAACAGTTTAGAATCCTCACACTATTAAAACACCCTCACACAACACACAGTATAGATTCATCTCATCTCACCAGTCGACTCCCTCAGCCAACCTCTTGGCCAGCCTAGCCTCACGACCACCACAGGTTCACATATTTGTATGTTCTATGAGTCTCATTGTTCACGGTTACAATGCAATTTTCATACCGCTCGAACACACACACACGTAACTGCTCACTCTATCTCCAACCAACAACCATCAGGGTATCTAATTACCCCACCGACAAGCTTCCATCATCTTTGATTGCACCGCCTTGCAACACACATCGGGCCGCCTAGCATTAAAACGGTTACTATATCTATCCCGAGTCAGAATATACATTTAATGCAAATAATCGCTTCCAAAGAATAAAGCTTTCGGCCAATAATTGTTGATTTACAACAACGATGTAAAATAAAAAAATGACATCATTCCACGTGTCGGCACATCATTCATCCACCGCTTTGACTATTGCCCAAACAGTCAACAGAACCTTGTGGTCCTTTTACCGCACCAAGCATTATGGTTACCCGCAATAAGGCGGTGTCATCATGCAACCGCGACATGGTTGTGAGACCATCGCGGTATGGCGGTGCCACCGCGCTATCGCCCTATGGTTTGCAAAGGCCTATGGTATAACGGTGAAGAATCATTCAACCGACTGCTACCAATCACCGTGCCACCACCGAGCATTGTGAAGCCTCCTGTAGTATGGCAATAAACATCCAAGTTGACTGCCAAGCTCACTGCACAGCCGCACCATGACCCAAAGGCCTCCATAGTAAGGAGGTAACCACCTGCGCTAACTACCACGGTTTATCGTGCCACCATGCCTTAACCGAACGACCCCCACGATAAGGAGGTAAGCGTTAATGTCGACCACCAAGTTCATTGCACCACCGCCAAGGAAGGAGAGAGACTCCGCGGTATGGAGGTAACAACGCCCAACTGCCGGATAGAACGAAGAGGCTTGCGGCATGGCGGTAAACCATGCAACCGCACCACCTGCAAAACCTCCCAGTGGTACAACAGTAAAGGCATGAACAAAAGTTAATTTTGCTAAATATTAACAGAGGTTCAAGCTAGCAAGTTGAGGCACATATTTTCCAACAAAATATACAATAATTCATTCATACAAAATAGCGTAAAATAAAAAATGTAAAAGTATACAATTTTTTCCTCTACAAACACATAACAAATACATAAATAATAAAAATTATAAAACTACTTATTTATTATGAAATATTTAAACAACTATTTTTTCATTAAGGTGAAAAGAGAGGGTTTTTTAAATGGCCCCAACCCTTTTACAACTTTAAACTATTGTTATTAATATATTTTGATTTTATTTTCAATTTAACAAATTATAAACATCAAATTTGAGATTTTTTTTTATTAAATTAACAATTAATTTTTTTAAATCATGATATTTCTACAATCCTTGATAATATAGTATAATTCTTCTAAAAATATATATAAAAATTTGAAAACAATATTTCAAATCACTCTATGATCCATCATTTTAAAAAACTATTTTTTTCTTTACTATATAACCCATACTACTATTAAAGTCCAACAGGTAAATATATCAATCCTCTAATTTATTTTTTTATTGGTTGTAAAAAAATGCAGCTAATAAACTAAATGTTTTAATGGATCTTGACTAATATTTTCATATATTTTTTTGGTGGGTGAACATCTCAATCTTCTAATTTATTTTGTTATTGATTGTGCACAAATGTAGCTAATAAATTAAATGTTTTAATGGATCTTGACTAAGATTTCCATTTCTTATTGTGAGTGAGTATAGCAATCCTATAAATTATTTTGTTATTGAGTGTGCACAAATGTAATTAATAAATAAAATATTATAATAAATCTTGACTAAGATTTTCATTTTTTATGATAGAAATAGATATCAATCCTCTAATTTATTTTATTATTAACTAAGATTTCCATTTTCAAATAAGTATAAATTTATATTCATTTTCTAAAAGATGATAAACACCACATTACATACCTTTCACTCTTATATATTTCATTCCATGACCACATTCCCATTCCTTTTCCTTTTCCTTTTTCTTTTGTAAATCTTAAAAGATGATGGAATATTGAGTGTTCAAAGCACTATGAGTGTGCCCCATTAGAAAAGACAACAGTTACAAGAGGACAATTTAAATGCCTAACACTATGGAAAAGATACAAATACAAGTGTGGGGCCAAAAGATAAGTGTATGATCTCACAATATATAGACTATGATAATAGGGTTTTTCTTGCAATGTTTTATTGTTAAAAAGGTTTATTTTTTATTCTATAGAAAGGTTTAAATTGATCTATAAAGAATATAAACACAAATCATATTATTTTAAATGAGATGTCATTTTAAGCACTTTCTTACCAGCATATATACTATTTATATGCCTCATTATTCCTTTACAAGGAGAGATTCTAAGTTCCATTATGATGTTCACTTTATCCTAACTTTTTTTGTTCTTTGTAAAGTAGGAGAAAAAGTTATTTATTTATGGATTAGAAAAAGCATATGGATCATCAAATTTCAGCATTGTATTTATTTTTAACTTTGATTGAATGGATTTATATTTACTCGAACTTAAATGTATTGTCAACCTTTATTTATATGAAAAAGAAGTGCATATGTGATAGTTTGATGGGTACTTTTTATGAGTTGGCCATCATTTTGTGAAGTGGTACCAAGATTTGATAGGCTGTCGATGTCGGTGGTGATTACTTGTAAGTTTTTAGGCAAAATAATTTTTATATACTTTCAGTTGTAATTAAATATTGGAACTTTATTTGGCAAGATTAAAGTGGGGATGGAGAACATTTTGTAAAAGGTGAGCAAGGTTGTCATAGAAAAATTACCGGCCATATGAGGAGGGACCTGTCATTTAAAAAAATGATAGCATCTTATAATATATAAGATTTGAAAAAGTGTTTAATATATTGATCTCCAGATATGTTGAATTAAAGTTTATTGACAATTTCTAAACATAATATTTTTAAAAAATATATAATTCAAGAGGGGCTACTTTATGTTACAATTTACATTTAAATGATGTAAGGACAAAAAAAAAATTGAGAAAGTGTGTTGGATAAAGGGGAAAAACAAAAGGTATATTTGAGTCACTTTCTTCTTGTAAAATGAACAAAGAATAGGTTAGGTTTGAAGTAAGTGGAGGTGATTGTCTATTGAAAGTTTCTAGACTTTAAGTTGGGCTTGGGAATTTGTTGAACTCTTTCATTTAGCATTAAGCTTTGGTCATACTACAGAGGTGGTAGGGGGAGGGCAAGAGGAGGCAAGGATCTATAGATAGGTATGATTGATAAGGTAGATAATTTACAATCATTTGATCATTTCCAATTCTTAAGTAAATTACACATGAATGTACGGTACACATCTTGAGGAGGGAAGGAGTGATTAATGTAACAATATTAGAGATGATCCTTATATTGGAGGGATTAGTTTGAAATTATGTTAGAGTTGTCTCGAAAGTTTCTATTAGAGATTAGCAAAGTCCTAGAAATGTTTGAAGTTTTGGAACCCCTTCCTAAAAAATTATTTTCCTCTAAATTATGTGTAAAGCGAAAGAGGCAGATAATGCACTTGGACAAGATGGTTCATCTAGTTGGAGGAGGTTGGGAAGCTCAAGCCATGTCTTAAGGACTAGTCATATCAAGTTTATTATGGTGGGATGACTTGTCAAGCCTTCCAAATATTATTTTAGTATTTCAAGGAATAGATCTTAAAGTAAGGTATCAAAAGAGTATTTCATTTCCTACCAATAAAACCTATTATCTAGGGGTAGTTATTGTACAAACAAGCACTTTTAATCTCTAAGAATTGCCTAAAGGATCCATTTAGCATGAGGAATTTTTTTTGGGTGCTAGGATCAATGAAACCTAATATTCATGTTTATAAGGTTTAATATAATATGTACATGATAAGACAACAATATCTCTTGTGTTCCCATTTGGACCATATAAATTTATGACAAGTTGTGTGAACTTCTTGTAGGATGACTTGGGGGAGTTATCCTAAGGAAAATAAACATCATTGGAAAGGAAAATCTTGTTGCAAACTTCAATGAATTTCCATGGATACAAATCTATTATCCAATAGAGTATCTTGGTCTTTAATTTATTGATAAATGATTCCACACATCATGTAGTATGATACCCAAGTCATAGGGAGAAAATAACCATGATTTGAAAGGAAAATCTTGTTGTAAACTTCAATGACTTTCTATGGATACAAATTTATTATCCAATAGAGTATCTCAGTATTTAATTTATTGTTAGATCATGATTCCACACATCATGGAGAATGATACCCAACTCATAGGGAATGCCTAGATACCTAGAAAAATTCCCTCACATTTTAAAACATGTCACTTAAAGGGAAGGAGTTGTAATGGTCATGAAGCATTCCAATTTTTCATGGATAATTTGGAACCAAACCAAGCATATAATAGATTTAGCACATGTAAGGTATTGGATATTTCTTGAAAAAACTTATAGCAAGAGGATATTGATATTATAAAAATGGGAGTTCAAGACATGAATTATGGGTTAGGAAATATCATGGGCTATATGGTGAGTGGACATGTTATATGAGGTAATTGAGGGGATAAATTAAGATTAAATAAATGAGGTAGAATAAGATGAAATCTTTTCTAATGTATATGTAAATGAGGAATTTAGGATATGGAATCCCACCAAAAACAAGGTAATAAATATTATATTAACATATATAATTTGTACAAGTGATATCAATTTATGTCTAAATCTAAGCCAACTCAACATTTTTCATATGAAAATGTAACTAACTCAATCATATAACTTCTCCACATCCAACTTAATAATGAGGTCATATTTTACAACTTTTTGTTCCCATTCAATTATTTCCCAAGCTAAGGAAAGGTTATCTAGAATGAACTAAATACCAAGAAATCTAACCATCTTGAGTTTGATAATGTCTTGGGTCATAGTTTTATATGGATGATAGTATCCTCAGAAAATATTTTTAGAAAGTATTTAGAAGGATTGCATAGGTCACTATCCAACCATTGTATCTCCATTCTTTCTATTACGAAGAAACTTGATGATCCCTTGGACGTAAATGATCCTAAAGTACCCTTCTCAATATATTCAAGGTAGACATAGTAGTATTATTCTCTAATGTGTTCCCACACAGTTAGTAAGAATTCACTAGGAGACCATCCATGCCTAGAATCTTTGGCCATAGCTTCAGTGGTTCAATCAAAATATTCAATGGTGAAAATTTAATCAAGATGTCTTTAATAGTCTCTATTAGTTCTAGTGAGTATATAATTACAAAATATTGCTTATTTGAGAGTGTTAGATCCTAAATTATTGGATAAAATTTATTGGTAACACTCATAGAAGATGTGCATAAATTTTCTAAAATCTATAAGAATTCATTTGTGCTTGTTTAGGAGAGATAAAATCTCTTTCTACTTTTTATTGTGATATAGGCATTGGAAAAGGAATGTTGTTCCCTTGTCTTCATTTCTAATAAAAAATTGTATAATATATCTCTTAATTGATCTCCTTCACCTTTATAAACTTTAAGTTGACAAAGTTTATGTTTAATAAGAGCCACCATCTTCTAAGTAGCCTCATCAATAGGGGACTAGGTCTATAGAGATCAAACATTTTTTATAACTAAACACATATGGTTATTTCCATTATCTTTCATTTTTAGGAAACCTATTATCCATACTATTTGAGAAAGGTGGAGCATTTATTAGTAGCATTCTCTCACAAGGCAATCCATCCTTTACAACTAGTAGGTGTTGGTTTGTAATTAAAAATAAGAATGAGAGGCTACACGATATTTTTGGAGAAGGGTGGATATGTTTAACTCAAAACTGAGATCTCTAGGAGGCTTAGGATGATCAACCAATTGAATTGTGATGATCATGTAGGAAGGTGGTTTGAGAAAGTAGCATAAAGGTCAAGTTGAGCAAGGGAAATATCATTGAGAAATAAAAACAGTCTAGTATGTCAAGTAAGAATATTTTCCTCATTTTCTTGATTTAATATTAGATCCCAATCAACTCTTGATCCTTATTTAGAAAGGGAAAAACCTACGTTTTAAAATTTGATCTAATGAGAGTTTTATACATAAGTGAATCTCTTTTCAAGTATAGAGAAATGAAAAAGAACTTTTAGAAGAATAAAGATTGAAAAACTTAATGGAATAAATTTTGAGCTATGGAAGATTATAATAGAAAACCTCCTAGTTTATCGTGAATAATGGCTTATTGTGGTGTGTCAAAACCCTTAGTAATGGTTGACGAGTATTGAAAATATCAAATGCAAAGACTAGGATAACCATGATATTTTTACTTTTTGATTTATTTATTTTTAATCTCTACATGAGTGAAAGTCGAAAGGCATGCCATAATTTTATAAAGGAAAGGGACAACAATGATCTAACATTTTAACATCACTAGAAAGTGACATAATTTTATAAAGGAAAGGGACAACATTGATCTAACATTTTAACATCACTAGAAAGTGACATATATGTTTTAAATTTTAAAATGATGCAAACTAATGAAATATATACTTGTTATATTTTATGTTTATATATTATATTAAAGGATTATTTACATGTAGTTTTTTGTAAAATTGGCAGTATAATTTATTTACTATTTTTTTTTCAAAAATGAGATTGAGTGGGACATTACTCTTTATATAGTAATCTTTTTCCTTGAATTTTTTCATATTTATAACTTGAAATTTTAGTGCATGGATTTTTTTTTCTCTATTATAATAAGTGTATATTTTTTATTAATATTAAAATTTGCATACTTAAAATACAATTATTTTGATGGGATGTCACATTTTTTCTTAACTATTTATCTAAAATTAGAAAAATATATCATCTTGATATGAAATCTCTTCTTTGGTGCATCATATTTTTTCAAAAAATTCAATAATTTTATTTTTGAAAAGACAATCAATTTTATATTTTTATTTATGACTTACTTTAAGTAAAAATAAAATATAAAATATAAGAAATGAGAAATACTTAAACTATTTAAAATATATATTTTTAAAACTACACTAATAGATCTACACAAAAAGTATTTTTAGATTAAAAAAAAAAACTATTTACATGAATAAGAGTTGTGAAAGCATCAAGTTTTTCAAATAATATTATTTTTCAATAAATTTGCCTCAAAATGATGCTACATATGTATTTATTGGAAATTTCTATTTAGAAAAGTTAGGGATCATATTTAATTTAGTTAGACCATATGTTTGACCAAAACTAAATTTTAGTTGGAAATGCTTAAATTCTCATGTTTCAATAAGTTGATCAAAATTGTGACATAGATTTAAAATTTCACTTAGAAGAAATACTACTATTTTTTTTTAAAAATAAGACATTTGCATTAAATTAAGTCCCTAGTTGATAAGATATTTATAAGAAAAAAGTTATATTCTATAAAGTATTTTAATACTTTCTATATTATAATAAGTCAATTGGAAACCATTGATGTTAAAACAGATGAAGAAGATCATTCCATAGCCTTACCATGCTCTTTACCAAATTCATGGGATACTCTTGTAATGTGATCAATAGAACCACTTCTAATGTTCTGAAACTTGAGGAGTCGATTGGATCTTTGTTGTTTAAATAGAAAGGTGGAAACCCATGGATTTTTCAAAGGATGTTTTGGTCATTAAAGGTTATGTATTTAAGAAAAAATAAAGAATGAGAAGGATAAAAAGATTAAAAAAATAAAGGTAGATTAAATTACCTAGAAAATCCTAGGTGAGATATTATAACTATGGAAAAACTAGTGACATTAGGAAAGAACATAAGGAAAAGAAGAAGAAATTTGAGTTTGGATATGACTCTAAAAACCCTCGTAGGAAGAATTTGGAGATGCATATTTTTGAAATCTTCTATATTAAAAAAAACTGAAAATAAGATTATTTATAGTATTGCTAAAATTAATTTTTTTTCACTAATCACCTTACAATGTGTGTTGATAAAAACAACCAAAAAGAGACTAAAAAACAAAGTAGAGATTTTAACCAAAAAAAAATTGAGTAAATAGGTATAATATGATAATAAAAAAATTGAGTAAATAAGTATAATATGATAAAAAATAGTGTAAAAGAGTATTTGGATTCACTTGTGGATAAATCTTAACTAATAGAATAATTCTCAAAATATTTTATAAATGCTTCTTGGTGAATTTTAGAGGTTTGTGACCAAAGGACTTGGTCATTCAAACGAAGGATGCCTTGATTGATCTTGCATGGTCTGGTCTCAGGTGATAGTGAGGATTTGAAAAAAATTAATTAGTTTTCAAATGGTGTACAAAAGGTCTTAGAAAAGGACACCTATCCGAGATTAGCAAAAGATGTGAAACCTATAAAAAAATTATGTGGGTAAATAGAAACAAGATAATGAAGAACAAGAATAAAAAATATTATCACTTCAAATTAGAATGATAAGGTTATTAAATTTTTTAGGGAAGTTATTAAAAATAAAATAAAAAATTATCCCTAAAGTAAAATCATAATAAGTAATTTAATAATAATGAAGAACAAATGGAAAAAATGATAGAAAACCTTCTATTCTTGGATTATAGGAAACAAAGAGAAAGAAGGGGCCACTTTTCACTTAATTTCTTGCTAGTTTCTAAGTGGACATAAGGCCTTGAGATTGAGATGGATATGACATGTCAAATTGGATCTCAAGAAATTCAAAATGAGGTCAAAATCAAGAAATGGTGGCATATTGAGTGGCTTGGTCTTGTATGGACAATCTAAAAGGTAGCATAGATCATTATCATGGAAGCTCCTAAAAATTTGTAGTGATATTCTTTATGATATAATAAGGTCATTTTATTTATAGAGTTTTTCTTAATTCTCTTGATTTTTTTTTGTATTCAACTTGCAAGGAAAAATCTATGGGAACCTTACAAAAGCTAAGATTAAAGGGGAAATTGTTTTTGGTTAGTTCCCTTGTAAGATTACAATAAAAATAAAAAAATAAACTGATATATTTTATGGGTAAACATATAAAAGTACACATATGATAATAAATTATGAAAATGCAAGGAAAGAGGGATGGTGAGAAATATTAAAAAGGAAAGATGAAAAAATGGGAAAATATAAATGACATGCCTCTAAATTAAACTAATTTTAGAGAAAAATAGTGTGGGTTTGAAAGGAAAATGGAAAGAAAAAATAAAAGAGGATCAAACTAGAGTTTAAAGGGAAAGAGGCAAGGTGAAAGAGGAAAGAGGAAAAATAAATGGAAAATTTGAAAAGGAAATGATGTAAGGGGATGAAGGATATTGTAATAAGGTGTGTAAATAAGAAAATTAAAAAGAGGGTAATAAGGGTTTGAAAGGAAAATGGATAAGCAATGGAAGGTATGTAGAAACTAGGGTTTGGAAGAGAGAAGATGAGGGTGGGAGATGAAAATATAGGAGAATAATTTGGGATAGGGAGATGGATGAAATAGGATGGAGAAACTAAATTATTATAATAAATATAAGCTCATCTAATACAGAACCATGGAAATTAACCACTTAGTGATGAAAATTTGCTTGCAATAATTGCCAAGGATCTTAAAAATTTGATTTTAGAGATTGAATAGGAAACTTACACACTCATGATTTTTTTAACATAGTGTACAAGCCTCATATAAGAGTATAATTACTACAATAGAACAACCAATTAAATTTTTTATTTTTATATGTTAAAATGAGATGAAGATGGTCTAGTTTATAATTTTTTTAAGATCTTTCAAAAAAATATTTTAGATTTCAACTATCTATAATTAATTAAAATATAATTTATTTATTTATTGGGAGGATGAAAGTACTTATATGCCACCTTGGGGGTATTTAAGGTGCCACGGTCCTTAGGGTCCTAGGAGGCTTAATTTGTGATGAAATTTTTTAAGCTAAAAATGAGCTATCTAGTGGCTGGTGGTTGAAACCAAGAAAAGATTCATGGCACAAGATTAAAGAGAAATAAGAGGGTATTTTGGCATAGATTAGGAATTCAGGAAACATTTAAATATTTAATTAAATGGGGAAAATTGAAATTAAAATAAGAGGTAAAGGAACATAGAAAGGGGAATAAATTTAATGAGAGTGAAGGTAAATAAATAAAAATGAAGGGTTAAAACTGTGAGATAGTCAAGGGAAGGATAAAAATGGCTTTGGAGATAGAAAATGAGGTCGAAAAAAATTTAAGGAATGAGGTAGGAAAGTGAATAAAATGAGAATATAAGTTTAATAATATATGTTATATTAGTTATTACATTTCTACCCAACTTTAGCAAGATTATGATGAGATAAAAGGGCAAATGATAGTAAATTATTAATTAAGTAAACATATAGATACTCATAAAATATAAATGATAAATAAACACATGAGAGATATTAGTTTTAGATCTTCATTCAAAGAGATTAATCATTATATGCCCAAAAAAGAGATTTAGACCAATACACATAGAAAATAGAAATACCAATTGAAAATATACACATTTGAAGAAATATAGAATATAATCATAGAATAGAAAGACATTATTTACCATCATAAAATAAATATTTTCGTATGGAAATTATCAAAAGAAAACATTAATATTTAACTATTATCTTTTGGGGAAGGGATCTATGAAGATATTTTATACAAATAAAACTAAGGAGAGAGAGAGAAAAAAGTGACCCATGGTTAATAAAGAAAGTGTAACTTGAAAAAGACGAAAGATGAAAAAAGAAACTAGAAACTAGAGATAAAAACTAGGAACTAGGAATATAAAAATGAGTAAGGGTTGTAAGGTAGCGACTTGCAAATGGGAATAGGATAGGCTAATGGTTAAAGGTAATGATGAATATAATCAATAAGAAAAAATAAAAGAGAAAATTGGGAAAATGAATTTAGTAGTAAAAAAAGGTCATTAAGCTCAAAGACACATAAATTGAACAATAAAATAATTAGGTGGTAGAGGCTTGAACATAACTAGTGTAGGTCAAAATTGAATTGGACTCATCAAAGAACAAAATGATCACTATGAACGACATAAAAAATGTATTGAAAAAATAAGAAAAGGACCTCAAGAATTATATTTGTCAAGAGCAAACTAATATAAGATTCACAACCAAATAAATTGGGTCCACAAAAAAAATATGAGCGCCCAAGACTATGAGATCACCGAGTTGTAGAATCAAATAGATAACTAAGCACAAACCATCAAGGGAATCATAGAGAAATAAGTTGACCTTGAGGCCAAGTAATAATCGTATAAAGAAGAAGTTAAGAAATAATAGGCCAAAATAGAGAAAAAACTATTTGTGGGATTCTTTTGAGATCAATAGGGACCTTAGAAAGACCTACTAGAAGAATTAAAGAATATCTAGCATCCTTCATTCTAGAAATTCAATTAATGTAGTTCACCAAGATTTTGTATGATATGTTAAAATAAGAGGTTGATTTCATGGAGGTTGCTCTATCTTTGACCATAGATGATGCACATACCTACATCCTATGAATCTACCCTAGTAGCCTAGCTAATATTTTTGTTGCAAGAATCACAAGTAGGAAAAATACTCCCCAAAATTTAAATAATGTACTAGATATGGAAAATGAAACCAAGAGTGTAATTCATAGCTTAAGGTTGTGGTATAGTCATTAAAGAAATGTAGACCCACATTCAATTGCTAGCATAGCAAGGATTGCCCTCACTATTTGAAAATAATAAAAACATGTTCCCTCAAGTATAATTATAGGATCTAATCAAGAAAATAATCCAAGGTGATTATAAATTATATGGGTTGTCCCTAGTATCTATTATATATGAAATGCTAGCAATCATCAAGCTACTAGTTGAATTGGGGCCACTCATATAGGAACAAGACATCTTATGAGTATAAAATTGAATTGGAGCACCAATAAATTCTTCTAAAAAGGATAAACCTACCCAAATATAAAGAATTAAGGTGCTCAAGGCTTCTCTCAATCATATTTAAGGTAGATATGTTTTTGTAGTTTAATAATTGTAAAATTTAAGTTTTAAGGTTTGAATTTGTTCCTAATAGATACATATTGTAGGTTCAAATTCTTACTAAAAAAAATAATCCTTGAGAGAAAAATATAGTGAATTATTCACCATAGGCGGTAGAATCATTTTAACTTTGTTACATGATGAAATAATTATGCTTCATAGTATTAGCAGATCACTCATGTTCCCTCAATTTTATAATTTTGGTGTATCTTGTGTATATTGGAAAAGGTTGCAATTCTCCATGTATGAAAATCATTGGAACTGATAACAAAAATGAGATCTAATAGTCCATATTATTTTCTACTATTGTAAATGGAGATTCAAACATAAAGCCTTGCTATTGGTCCATGTCAATTATTGAGTCCCTATTTATTGGTGCAAGAGTATAATGCATGATAACATATGCCCCAATTGTTATTTTTTGGGATCATTAGTACTATTATGAAAAATTTCATGTTTTTCATTCCCAGGATTTCCTTAAAAAAATGTTACAATATATCTCCCAAGCCATTTGATCTACCACCAACCACTTCACCTAGTGGCTTGTAAGACATGTGACCATTCTAATATAGATCTCCTCAATAATACTCCATGGTAGAAAAACTTTCACATATTTGGATCCTTTAAAAAATACATAGGTTATCCTTCATCTCTAGAATAGTTTATGTAGGGGCCTATTATATTTGAAATATAAATTTCCTTATAGATACTAGTCCAACATGGATAACTAGTGAATTTATATTATATGCAGTGCATAACATGAGGATTCACCTACCCAGATCTACATTGTGTGGTACATTCTAGTGAGCTTCACTAATCATGTACCCCTCATCCCTCATGGTAACTAACCACTGAAAAACAACTTCAAGGTTCCAAATTTTTAAAATTGTTCTCTTCTCCACAAGTCTAAAATTTGAAAATCTTATTCTAGGGGGGAAACATCATTGTGGGTTGAGAATTTTGGTTATAAATATACCCCATTTGAATCATAATAGGTTAGATTTAGGTCCTTACAACTAAAATTTAGAACTTGATGTATGTACTCAATCTAATTTTTCTCATAGTTATATAGAATAACTTGTATGGATGTTTCTAGAGTTGATATATAGTATGTAGTGGTCAGTTTGTCTTAGAATAATTAATATTAGAAGTTACTATTCTGAAAAAATTTGGTACTTGTCAATGTTTGTGTGTTAACTATTATGCTCATTATGCATTCTCATTTTGTTAAATATTGCATTGTGAGTTGTGTTGGTAGTCAAGGAATTGGAAACATGATAAATCAAGTTATATAGTCACCTCAGGGTCATTGTGATAACATCCAAGGATGTGTGGTGCCTTGAGAATAATGAAAAGTAAAAAATATATAGTAAGGAAGATGTATCTACCTACATATAAGCTATATGAATAACCAAACATACTACAAGAGTAAGAGAGGTATAAATATAGAGAATAATAGAGTATAGGGTGAACTAGAGAATTATGTGTTGTTGAACTGTGATCCACAAATATCTTCAATCTATAACACCAAATAACCTCCACATGCAATAGAGATAAGCAACAATGGAAGATACTATTCCACCAAACAAGAATTACAATATGATCAAGATGCTATCAAGATGCAAAATATGCATGAGATTCCTTGCTTCTAAATGCAAGGTGAGAGATAGGGTTAGACAATATCATGGCAAGTGTCTTAATCCTATCACATGAGACAACTAACTCATAACTACCTACGATAATATAAAGTCTAGAAAAGACAACTAAGACTTCTAGAAGAAATCTTATATCCTAAGTAAACTTAACATGTGAATAAGTTCCCTAAGTCCCTAGTGAATAATTAACTAGGTACAAGACTTTATTCACACCAACACCCCCCCTTAAGTGAAAAATTATGGAGGAACGAACCAATGCAAAGATACAAACAATATAGAAGATGGGTCCTGACAACAAGACCTGATGAGGTGCCCATGTACAAAGTAATCTATCAAAAACAAACAAAAGAAGAAAACCCAGTGGGAGAAAATCCCTCACCAAAAGAGAGAAAACAAGATGAAGGACTAAGAAGCCTCCAAAATAATATCCCAAGAAGAATAGAAATATGAAGAACATCATTGAAGTATGAAGAAGATGCAAACAATTGTCGAAAGATGACTGCTATGGTGCTATAACTGAAGAACCTCCTTTGGAAATAGGATGATTAGGATTAAGAAGATAAAAATTTGCATGAGTTCCCCCAATGACACCACTCAAACAATGATCAGATGGAAAACAAAGGAAAAACATCTATCAATTGAAGATATAGATGGCACATGAATTTGCACGAGTGACCCCAATGAAACTACTCAACCAATGTAAGTTAACAATACAAGTGACAATAGTATGAAGAACGTTGATCAATTGAGGATGAAAGGTTGCCTCCACAAACATGAATGCAAGATTTTCTACATGGTAAGTGCTCCATCTCACTAAAATTCATGGGTAACCAGTCACTGCATCCACCTAGTAAATAGGAACAAATACTAGATACACACTTCACTCAAAATCAAAACCAGGGAAGCATTAGCACGAATAGTATAATACCCCCCATAATATTGACTTGGGAGAGGCATGGCAGATCCACTAAAACTTTGTGTATCACCATGGAGTGCATGAAGGGTAAGAAACAACATCTAAAAGTACAAAAGAGAGTACCTGCAACTGAAAAAGTGCGTACAAAAACAAGTAACATACGCATGAGGCAAGAATCACATGGATTCATTGTTGTCTTGGAGGGAAACTCACTTGACAAAGGTGTGATGGAAAATAAATAAAGAACTACACAACCCCCCATGGTACTTTATAATATAGTGTGAGTACAAAATATGACACAACCTTATGTGAAAAATCCCCAAAATACATGTACAATAGTGTGGCACTTTATCTCAGTGTGTTTACATATAAGAAATTGCTTACAAATGATGCTCAAAATATCCACAAAGGAAAAAATTATGGATATACATATAGCATCCCAAATGAAGCCATCACATACAAACATAAGATTTCCAGGTGCCAAAATATCCAAGCAATTAACCAGAGTGTTAAAACACAAAAAACGGAATTAATTATACTAGGGGCCAAATCTAGTAGGGTGGCAGTACCTTATGGTTGCACCCCCTTTAATGGACAGGTGTCCCCGGTACTACACCTAGCGCAATACTGTCAAGGCAAATTTTTTTTTTAAAAAATCAATAATATAAAAAAAATTATGGGAAAATTATGTGATTGCGCAAGGTGGTCGTACGACTACCCTGCTGAAAAAAAATTGCATCAAAAACAACTTTTTCCAAATATAGGTAAATTATATATCAAAATTCATGGAATTGGCCTCTTGGATGCAATGGAAGGGTTATTTTTGGCTGAAAATGCTCATGTAAAAAAAAATTCTCCATATTTGAGCTTCAAACCCTTGTTTTCCAAAGTTGCAAATGATGACCAAATTGAGTGAAACGAAAGCCAAATCTAACTTTTTCAAGCCTCCTAAATGTAATGGGATAGTAAAACATATTATCACTATAGTTAAAAGTGTTGCAATCACCATATATCACCAAAAAACATGCATGCAATATAGGATTAACAAATCTTTGTAAATACTTTTTGATTCTCCATATCATATTCAAACTCAAATCACAATGAAAAACTTGATGGTAGAAACTCTCTAAGAAAAATGAAAGGGTTTGCTAGATTCAAAGCTCTGATACCATGTTGGAGTGAGTAACCAATATTTTCAATTTGCAACACCAAATAACCTCCACATGCAATAGAGATAAACAACAATGGAAGATGTTATTCCACCAAACAAGAATTACAAGATGATCAAGATGCAAAATGTGCATGAGATGCCTTGCTTATAAAGGAAAGATGAGAGATAGGATTAGACAAGATCATGGCAAGTGTCTTGATCTTATCACATGATAACTAACTCATAACTATCTACGATCATGTAAAATCTAGAAAAGACAACTAAGACTTCTAGAAGAAAGCTTATATCCTAAGTAAACTTAACATGTGAATAAGTCCCCTAAGTCCCTAGTAAGGAATTAACTAGGTACAAGACTTTATTCACACCAAAATATGTAATGAATGTAATTTAAGAAAAAGTAGAATTCAATCATATATGATTTTATATCTTAAATTACATTCCAATCATATGTAGTGTTTATATCTATTCTTGAAATATATAATGAATATTGTATATAGAGTACATCTAATATGAGTAGTTGAGTAGTTTGATCTTTTGGTGCCTATTAATTTCTAAAAGTATTTAAAATATTTATATTATGCATGTGTTATCCATTGCTCTATTATGGTTTTCTTCGTATTGCATCACTCATGCAATAAATTTATGACATAAATAATCTAGAACTTAGGCTATATTTTATTTTCAAACATGTTACAACGCCCTACTTTTATCATGTGAATGTATATATTTGGTGTGGGTATTTATTTGTGTTAATTTATTTTTGCAATGCCTTTCCCTTTACAAACCCACACAACTTTAATGTTAGCTTAGGATAGATAAGGATCCAAACTTTCAATCTCAAATGTTGACTTGTAGGATCATCCCATTCCTGCAAGGCTTTCT
Source organism: Sequoiadendron giganteum (assembly GCA_007115665.2). Lineage (NCBI taxonomy): Eukaryota > Viridiplantae > Streptophyta > Pinopsida > Cupressales > Cupressaceae > Sequoiadendron > Sequoiadendron giganteum. The sequence goes on along the minus strand of CM021110.1, from coordinate 401,988,023 downwards.
ATGTTGTTGGTCTTGTGTGGTTCATTTGTCCTAAACATGACACTTAGACCTATCAAAAGAAACAAAATGATTAATTCTCTTATTATTATTTTTTGATTTTAGATTTTACTAAATATGTTACATGTTTTTAATTTCCTATAAATTTTGGGTAATTATTGATTAAATGATTCTTATAAAAGAATCTTTTAAAGTGAAAATAGTAGTTGTGGTACTTAGTATCTAAATATACACTATTTATACTGATAGTTCTACTAGCAGTGAAATTTCTCTTTAATTAATATTTCTTAAATATTTATGAAATATCCAAGTAATTTTTTTTATTTTACATATATATTTTATAAAAAGGATGAAGGAGAAAAGAAAAAGGTTTTATTTGTAATAAGAATAGTGCCTAGATTACAAATTATTTGTTAAAATATATTCTAATAAGTTGAATAAATGCAACTACCATTAAAAGAGAATGAATAAAAATATAAAACTTTACATTTTTAGAAACTATCCTAACTTTCATTATCATTCACATGAATTATTTTTACACAACCATTGCCATTCTAATTATTTTATATTTCCCATACCATTTCCCTCAATAATTTAGCAAATAATTATTCATGCTAAAGTTAGTCAATATCCACAATATTTATAAAAAATAAATAAAATACTTTTGTTGAGTTTGTGTAGTTGACTTGACAATTGCACTAGTTTATTTTAATATAGTTGGTATTTAGTGGACAAATATCATTGTTTACAAATTGATATTAAACATATTGTATTAATTTTCTTACACACTTATTTTTAATTTCATAATGTGAACTAGATCTATGTTAAATGAACAAATTAGTATAGGCAAAATGAAGATAAAAATAAATATGTTTGATTGGATCTTTCAATAACATTTTTAATTTAAATGAAATAAGGTTGCACATTAAAACATAAAAAGTGACATTTCATTTCACAAGTGAATAAAATTTCAATAACTCATATTGTTCTCTTTAAAAAAAATGATTTTACAAAAAAAAAGATGCATTACAAATTTCATAAATAGAAAAATATTGATCTTATTGATCTATTCAATAGAAATAATTAGACCAAAGGATTTTTCTATAACCTATCTACCAACAAGAACTATTAACAACATTTTTGCATGAAATTTAGCTCATGGCATTATTCTCTTTTGATTTTATTATCACTTATTTCTAAAAATTGATATTGATTCCTAATCTCCTTATTGTCCATCCTAAATCATATTCATAGGTGTAGAATTGACCCAAATCATTGTTGTGTGTCTGGATAAGAAACACAAACTTTTAAATTCAAAATTCAAATTTGGACCTTGTTGACTCTTTCCTACTAGAAATTGTGAGCTAACCTAGCACATATTTATGTTGATTTGTGTGCTATATTGAATTTAAGGGTGCCCAACATTTATTTTACAAATAACCTACAAGATCAAAGGATCATTAGAAAGCTTTGTAATAAAGCATTCATGATATATCTAGAGAAACATTATCAAAGGATACATCATTTTAGGTATATTTGCAGGTTTGCTTACTATATTCAATCTTAGTTCATTGTTGTTGAATCAATCCATTAAGAGCTGAACCAAGGAGAACATGACTCTTGCTTAACAAGTTCTTAAATGACATCTATAGACATCATTCCTTTTCAAATATGGATACCACAAATCAAAGTTCAATTCCATGAACCGAATCATTTTTACACTAATAGAAAGCAGTCTTATAAATATAGATCTAAACCACAACAAAAAAAAATGATCAGTTTACATATTCTAATTTGTTCATCTAATCAAACCCTACTATTCTAACATAACAATAAATCTATTTTTATTAATATATCCAATTTAACTCTAACTTATTATTCAAACTCTAAATTTTTAAATTTAAATTGATTAATATTTTTTATTTTATTCCACTAAAAGACCATAAATACATTTCACTCTACACAATATTTCCTATTGTATTTTTAGTATGTATAAGCCTTGTGAGTAAGGACCATTAGAAAAGACAATTGGGGAACAAAAGCTGCAATTGTAGAAAAGATACAAGAATGAGATATGTATGTAGTGATAGTGGTGGCGCAAAAGTTGAGTGTACGCTCCATGTGCTTGGAAGAATAGGATTATATTTGTTTTGTTGCATGTTTTCAAAAGTTTTTCATATTACTTTTGACTAAGAAGCTAAAAAGAATTGTATCCTTTTGACTTGAAATTATTGGAAAAGGCTTTAATTTTTTTGCTGTAAATGAGATGCTATCATGGACATCCTATAAATCAAGGCCATTGCGAGATATTAATCATGTCTTTTGTTTCAAGCTCATCTTTTCACTTGTCCTTGTATGTTTATGGATTATACAAGAGATTGGTATTTTTTATTTTTTTCAATTTAAGTGTTTTTATAAATAAAAGAACTATCTAAAAAAATTGTAGTTTCAAAAGTTGGTTTATGATAAATTGATTATTTATTTGTCTAAACAAATTGTATATGTGACTTGATATGAATTAGTTAATTTTATGATATTTTGGTTGATTTGAATACGATAATGAGTTATTATAATCAGATACACATTATTGAAATAAGTAAAAATGGACCCATAAAATTTTTTTCATATTTTTAATCAAATCAGTTGCAAGTAATAGCTAATGAAATTCTTCTATTCTTTTACATATTCTAAACTAATCACTTGTTTCTCCAAGTAGGTCCACCTATTAAATATGTGAGTTCACATCAATCAATCAATTTAATGATTATTTGATTAATATAAGTTTGACTACGAGGTATTATAAAAAGTTCAATCATTTAACACAAAATTAAGAAAAATGGACCTATAAAAGTCTTTTCATTATTTTAATCATATCATTTGTAAGCAAAAGTAATAAAAAAAATTATTCTTTTCTTTCATGCAAATAAATAAACATTGTATATAAGTTGTCACCCATGAAGGTGTTTACAACTACAAGTATAAACGCAATAACACGTACAATTAGAATGGTAAATTATTAGCAAAAGAAATATTTAGTATTAATCTCTATTTTATAATCTCTACAAGAAATTCTAGTAAGATGCAAAGACTAGATGATATATCTATAGACATATCCACATGACTATGATATTCCATAAGTGACAAAAACCACGAAATTTTACAAATTAGAGATAAGATGAACTATGAAAATTAATTTCATACAACACTCTTTAGTATTATCATGTTCCTCTAAGTTATTACAATGACACAAAACCTACAATAATAGATGGTCAAGCCACTAATATTAATCATGGTCAAATATTAAGGTAAAGTTAAATTAGACCAAAACAAATTTGGCAAGGTTGACATCATTATTACAAATACATACATACATCTGTGTGTATACATATATATGTATATGTATGTATGTATGTATATTTATGTATGTACACACACACACATATTGGAAGGATATTGATACTACAACTATAGACTACCTTGCAAGCTAAGGTCACTATACCAATATAATGTGCTACTCAAACAATTATAAGAAAATATGTGTAATGATAAAACAAGGGTTGAAATGTGTAGTGCCTAGACACAATTGAATTCCCTAACTCCATCCACTATGGACCTGCTACACATTCCTTATCCAATAAATTAGTGGAATGTAATTCTTTGATTGACTATATGTCTACCTTACTTAAAATTCATGTTAATGTGCTACCAAATCCAACATACTTCTTGGAATGTAATATTTAAAATGACTAACATCACCCAAAATTATATTGTACATAGTAACTATGTATTTCTTTCTTCCTCTTTTCCAAGATTTAGATGATCTTTATAAATAACTACCACCCATACCAGTATTCTATGCATATTTCCACTTAATTAAATCATTTAACTAGATGCAAATTGTCAAAACACACTTGAAGAGTGAGTGGGACCCCATAATCCTCACTTCTCTTCACTACCTTTAAATAATATGCATGTAGTAGTTTTGTATTCATCTTATATATAACCATACTATATACCCTCATTGATTTCTCATAAATATCAAATAAGAAGGATTGATTAAAATAATACTAGCAAAAATTTTGAGCTCTATATATCAAAATATAATAACCATATAAACCTTCCAAAAAAAATGCATTTAATAAATGTTTAATACAACAATACACAAGCCTTTCTTGTTGTAGTCAAGAAACTATTATATATAAACACATTAATGCACAATAAAGGCTTATATAATTCAACATTAAAATTATTACTAAATGAATGGCATTAGGCAAAGGCACATTCCCATGTTTATATACCATGTGTTTGTAACACTCTAATCAAGAAATACAATAGTGAGGGGGTATTCTTCAGGCTTGATTATATCAACAAAACCAGAGTGTCCTCTTTGAACAAAATGTTCTAGAACTATACATATTGATAAACCTTTAAGTGTTTTGTCAAGATATGCATTCTTAATTATATTTCATCAACATGCTAAGTTTCCATGGCATAGGTTTGATTATATGTGTTCAACAATCATATAATAACTTTACAATCTAGTGTATATTTATCCATCATACTATATGTTTTGGCAATCATAATATAGGATTTGACAATCACATTGTATGTTGAGTATAAAAGTGTGCAAGTCAGAATAATATGAATTATTCAACACGTGGGTTTCTCTAAGGGATTAAAGATAATAAATTCATCCACGAGTCTAATAAAATAGGAACAAGGTAGTTAATTGTGAAAGAAATAATTAAATGGTAGATTGTTTGGAATTTATATTTATATGTGTATTAGGTCCAAGCACATAGGAGGTAGCAAAATCCAACGTGAAATTTTCAAGGGTGACAATTTACGATGCCACATTTTCAATGACTAACATCAATCAAAATTATATTACACATAGTAACTAAAAAGGTGGGAAATGGGGGAGATACAAAATGGGGTGTCCTAGGTCCTTCATACCAATAACTTAGGAACTAATGATGTCCCTCTTCCCAAAATTTCATTAAAGCTAAGAGATTGAAAGGTGTAGTTATTGACTTTAACCCTAAGGTGAGCCAATCAGACCTGAATCTCTAGTTTCTTAGAACAATAGGAGTTGGAACTAAATGGAAATGATTTGATACAACTAAATCTAATGGACAATAAGACCTAGATGATAAATGCAAGATTCTAAAGATATAGAAATTGAAACCATAGTTTGCAGGAAAATCTAAGAAGGGTCTAGACACATGTACCTAGCAATAAAATGTGGTTATGAGCATTGCTTAAGCACAAGTTTTCCCTAGATTGAATGGGTCCTAGTTAGGGTATCCAGAATAATCTTTGGTAGTCCTCTAATGTTGGATTTTAGCTTTAGTTTGGCACGGGTCCCACTATCAGAAAGTCAAAAATAAAATCTACAATTGAGTTTTTGTGGCTTGACAAAAATGGTGGCAACTTATGCAATGTTGCAAGATTTCTCTTTGAGATTTCTTCAATCCTTCTTCAACCTATAATCTACACATACAAAGAGAGGAAAATTTGTTTGTTTGAATGGGGTTTTGCCTTAGTCAAACCCCATGTTTGGTAATTAAACCTTGATAGAATGATAATGACAACTGATAAATGGAAGGAATGATGAATGAACACTTGCTAGCTACAACTCACCAAACCTTTAATTGTTTCTCTTAGAGGACTGAATTCAAACACATCACTCCAAGGAATTGGATCTTACTTTTCTTAAATTTTTGCATACTTGAATGCTTGGATACATTAGGATCAATAATGCATATTAGCCTTTACAAGATGACATGAACACACATAATCTTGAACATGAGGATAGGATCTTGAATGTTGCAACAAATGTCTAATAAATATTCTCTTGATTGCTCTTGACAATAATATTTTCTCTCATAAAGTTCACCTCTTTCTTGTATATGTTGAATTGATAAAATAACTATGTATTTATAAGTTTTTATGTAATTTCCCCAAAAATAGATTCTAAAAGTCGATAATTGCATATGAAATTTGAATAAGTAAAATACTACCAAAAACATATTAAAATTTGGGACCTAAGACTTAAGGAGGACCCATTCACCCTTGGTAAAATGGGTCCTATCCCAAAACTCAAGGACACATTCATTTTGGGGTGATTAAATATTAATTGCATTACTTAAATATAGGTTTTTGTTTCAAAAAATAGGCAAAATAAGGCTTTGGAATGCATAATTTAGCAAATTAGAAGTTTAATTAATTATAATTAATTAAGGGACCCAAACATAGTATGAAATTATAAAGTTATACAATTTCCCACACTACAATAACTATGTATCTCTTTCTTCCTCTTTTCTATCTTAGATTATCTTTCTAAATGACTACCACCCACACCCTTATTTTATGCATGTTTCCTCTTAATCAAATCATTTAACGAGAAGCAAATGATCAAAATAGACTTGAAGAGTGAATGGGACCCTATAATATCCACTTCTCTTCACTACCTTTATAAAATATGCATGTTGTAGTTTTGTGTTCATCTTATGTAACCATATTATAGACCCTCATTTATTTCTCATGAATCTCAAATAAGAAGAGATTGATTACAATAATACTAGTAGAAATACTAAGACCTATATATCAAAATACAATAAGTATATCTCTCATATAGACCTTCAAATCTATCTATGTATTTACTAAATATTTAATACAACAATACACAAGCCTTTCTTGTTGTAGTCAAGCAACTATGTAATGTAAACACATTAATGCACAATATAAAGGCTTATATAATTCAACATCAACATTATTATCAAATAAATGATACTAGGAAACGGTACATTTCCACTTTTATATAGCATATATTTGTAACACCCTAATCAAGAAATACAATAGTGAGGGAGTATTCTTTAGGCTTTATTATATCAACAAAACCATAGTGTCCTCTTTGAAAAAAATATTCTAGAACCATACATATTGAAAAACCTATAAATTTTTTCTCAAATTATGCATTTTTAATTATATCTCATTATCATGATAAGTTTGCATGGCATAGGTTTGATAATGTGCTCAACAAACATATAATAAGTTTACAATCTAGTGTATATTTATCCATCATACTATATTTTTTCACAATTGTAAAATAGGATTGTACCATCATAAATTGTTGAACTTGATAATTTTACACTACACAGATACCTTATTTTTCCTATGAACTTAATTGTATTAATCAATTATTCATTTTAGGTGAAATTGATAAAATGTATTAAATTACATGACATCTTGACAAAATTAGGTAAAAATCACTCAATTAGGGGTGGGGGTGCCCTTGACTTGAGGGTGACCTATTTCAAATTCTAACATTTTGGATTTTGGTCTTATGTGTTATAAAATGACCCCAAGTTGGCTTATAATAAAAAATATCAATTGGGATGTAGATATAAAAAAAAAAATCTTCTCATTTGAATATTAGAGATCATAATGAATAAGAAGCTATTATTATGCACTTATTGTGAAGATGTATTAAGTTATCATGTACATTCTATTTGCAACATTCTATTATATTTTGTGGACTAACCTATTACAAGTCTTCAATAAATTTAAGCATCCATTAAAACAACCTTTAGTGGCAATTTATGGTGTGGGCATCTATGGGAGACTATAACTCATGTTGCACACCAGTTGGGGAAGATTATTGGGGCTCAGGCTTTTGTCCTTTCCTACACCTGTTCTTGGTGCAGACTTGTTCTTTCTTTTGGTAAGGTCGCTTCCCTGGATCTCTTTGCATATTCCTACTTTAGGGAGGTGCTCTTTCTTGTTCTTAGCATTGGTTGCTCGTGTTCTTGTGGCGGATTGTGGGGTTTGGGGGTCTTTAGATCCTCTTCTAGACTTGACTAGTTTATGCTGGTAAGTTTTATTTTGATTTTGGAGACTCTCAAACGGTGGTGTTTTGATTGGCTTTATTCTTGTTGGGAGTATCTATTTCATTTAAGGGATGGGCTTTTTCTCTCTGGTGCTCTGCTTTCACAGTTTCACTGGCATCATTTGGTTTTCATGGGGTTGGTGGGCCTCAAGAGATTGGGCTTTAAAGTTTTTTTATATTATGGAGGACTTGTTCCCTCCATATTTCTATTGGAAGTGTTTTCCTGGAGGGCAGAAGTTGTCCCTTAAGAGATTGGGCAGTTTGGTTCCCCTTTTGGTTCTTAATGTTTCATTTGTGGAAGGGGTACTTTTTTTTTCCAAAGGACTTTTTTTTGTTCTCTTTGATTGTTCTCTTGATGGGGTTGTATACTAAGATCTATGTCAAGCCCCAGGTTTTCTTGGATCAGAGGGGTGTCTCTACTCCCTTTGTTTTTGAGGTGGAGCTCCTTGAGTTGGTGCAGTCTGGTTTGGTGGTGTTCCTATTGCAGATTGTTGTGTTGCAGTTAGGTGGATTCTTGTCTTATGCTTATTGGCCCTAACTTTTGAGCTTCTTCAAATTTTTATGTTCTTGGCTCAGTGGTTTATCTTCTCTTGTTTTATGGTTGAGATGCATTCTCTTGATTCTTCCTTGCTCTTGTTTGTTACTTCACCAAAGGATATAATTCCATGCCTTTCTTTGGGGGATGCTTCTTTCTTTCTAGTTTCATGATGGTTTTCTTCTATGGAGGTGGAGACTGATCCTTCTAAGGCGGAGACCTCTCCTATTGAGGTGGAGTGGGGTGTTGTGGTCCTGGTGGGAATTTCTTTCTCTGGTGGCAGAGGTTTTCATTTCATCCTCTCCTATAGAGGGGATCCTTCTCTTATTGAGGTAAAGGTTGGGTTGGTGGTTTGGGTGGACGGGATCCAGGTGAAAAAAATTTATTTTCAGTGTTTAGTTCTGATTTATAACTTTCCTATAGAGGTGGGGAGTTTAGATTTCATGGGTTTTGTTGTTAAGTGTTTTTTTGTAGTCTGGTTGTTACAGGTTGATGCTTGCCTGGCTGTTCTAGTCGATTTTTATGTCATTTTTTGTTGTTTGACAGACTTAGGTGGTTCTTTTGTTCTGATTGGGCATTAGCTCCCTACTCTTGGTATTTCGGGTCAATGTTCCCTAATTAACCTTCTTATTTTTGTTGTTTTTTGGATTTTGGTTTTCTATGTGTATGTTTAAGCAGTATTGTTCCTTCCGTTGGGTTTCAGATCCCTGTCAAAACCTGCTTGTTATTGGTTTTGGGTCCATTCAAAACCTGTTGTAAATGGTTTTGGGTCCATTCAAAACCTATTTTTCCCTTAATCAGAACATTATCACTTATCATTTATTGTTTCGATCAATTATTCTTCATTTGGATTTTTTCCAACCTAGGGTAAGCCCTCTCTACCATCATCATTTTATTTACATGGAGGTGAAAACAAAAAAACTAAGTTTGACTTAAGAAAGCCCCTATAAAACACAATCTTTCCCTCCTCTTTTCATTTGTGGAGGTCAAACACATAATTTTTGTTAGCAACAGGTCACAAGAAACACAAAGCAGACAACACATCATCAGAGTTTTACAAATCTTGAAAAAGAATATTTTTTAGTCTAGAGTGGTACTACCCCTAACCCTTAGATTTAGGCCAAGTTTAAATAGTAGGTTCCTCTTTGTCATTCTTTTTCATATTTATAATTATTTTTCTAGTTTTGTTTTCATTTGTGTGATAAATTACATTTTCAGATCTAAGTTTTATGTCGATTAAGCTTGTTAAAACACACCAATTTTTTTCCTCTTGGTAACTAAAAAGAACCAAACCCTAGTATATTGGATCCCCCTTGTGTTAGCTAGACAATCATCAAACCCTATTTAGTTTTTGTTTGAATGTGGAGTCAAATAAAAAGAGGTGATCCTATTTAATCTGTTAGTTGGATCTAGGATCACTTTTTCTACTCTACATTTTAGTGAACCCAACATATCCTACACTTGCAACTTTCTAATTTTTTATGGCATAAATTTTGAAAAATTGTGTAGGATCTAAAAATTAGCTCTATCCCAAGACCACCTACAAAAACAATGAAAACCTTCTACAAGAGAGTATGCAAGAAATGATCTTGATTGATATTAAGATCTACCAAATACAATGATGAGGTATCTTACAAAAGTGTATAATGACCTTGATTATATAGAAAAGGTGTGATGAAGTACCAAATCCAAAACATTAAATGAATTGTATCATTATTAAATAACATGAGTCATGATTAAATGACCTAGGAATATAATATTCAATCAAATCTAAAAAGATAAAATCTTATCTAAAGAAATTAAGTATGCCTAGGACCAAAGTGGAATTAACATGTAAATAAGACCCCATTTATTAACTAGTTAGGAAAATTACCTATTTACACCAACACCCAACCTTAGGTGTAACTTAGGGAGAAGAAATTATTATGCAAGGATGCAAAAATAGGTCCTGGCTACAAGGCTATTTTATATGCCCATCGACAAATGCAAATGCAATATCTCGCAAACAAAGAAAAGGAGAAAAATCACATGGGAAAAAATCCCTCTCCAAAAGAGAGAAAAGATATAAACAGGGATGATGAATGGAGGACTCAATGATACCTCCCAAGGACTAAATAAATCATGAATATACAATCAATGATCCCCCATAAGAGGGAAAGAGAGAGACTATGTAGCCCCCATAATTTATAGTAATCTAAAAAAATGGTGAGTACAAGCAACATGTCTCCCTTTTGGAAGAAATGAAACCATGTACAAATGTAGGAATACTTCATATTCAAAATAGGAATTGATAAGAATAAGAATAAGCTCATGTATGATGATGTCTCTGAAATATGCTCATGTGTCTCCTTATCCAAGGTAGATGAAGATGACACAATCAAACTAGGTACATGCCCAATCAATGAAGAAGGTGACAAACTTGGACTATGCGGAAACTAATGTTGAACAAGATCCAAAGATAATGATGGTTTGACAAAATTTATGCGAGGAGAGATAACCCCTCAAATGTGTCTTCCAAGTCTAAGATGTGAGACCCCACAAACAAGGATGTAATGTTTGATAAATAAGAATCCCATTTAGGAATATAATTTGATACTTGTTGGAATAAATCACTGGAAGTTCTCAATGAATCACCAAATGGTCTTGTTGAATAGGAATGATGAGAGCCTCAATATATGAATCTACATAAGGAATAACTAAAGGTGAAGGATCAAAAACTATCTCTAGAGGAGAAGAAGGAGCATCTAATGAAAAAAGTTCATCCTCATTTGAAGATTCAAAGTACTCCAAATCGTCACTCTTGAATAGTATCATAATAATAGGGTATCCATTCTGAAAAATGAAGAGGCACAAGACAATCTAAAATAGGATCATCTATGAATTTTTGGGTATCAGGATCTCTATATATCTCCCAAATTTTAGTCCAAAGAGAATGAGGACACTCAAAGTGATGTCGGGGCATCATTTTGATTTAAATATTTTTTATTTTTATTTTTCCTTAGTTAGTACCACATGAAGGAGTTGTAAGGATTTTAAAAATTAAAAAAATGATTTTGTCTTGTTTGAGGGCAGTAATACCTACCCGTATTCCCATTTAATGAGCAGCAACAATGAAAGAAATGAAAAGGGCAAAATTGGGTGGGATTTTTTGGACTCAAAACAAGTAGGTGGAGGAATTTATGGAATTTTTTGAACGTTGTAGTTGTTTAGGCAAGATTTTTGTGAGAATTTTGAGGAGAAGCTTCCAGATTTTGGGAGTTTTAGAGGAAAAAAACATAACAACATAAGGAAGGAGGAAAAAACAAAGGAAAATAGGGTTAGAACAATACAAACATAGGAGAGTAAAAGAATTCAGCAAAGAATATAGGAGAACAACAAAAGGGAAGTTTTGGTAGTGGCCATAGAGGATTGTAGCCAACAACAAGAGGACAAAGAGGAATGGTAGAGGGGGATCTATTTTACAAATATTTATGTAAATGCTTGTAAAAGTGTGTAAACAATATCTTTGAAATTAATATAATATTTGCTCCTTCATAGTTGTTATCTCTATGCGTGATTGTGAGTAAAATTTGAGGTGAGTTGTTCTAAAAGTTTTTTATTTTCTATGCAAGTTTAAATTATTTTACATTGCTGAAATTTTGGGTAGTCACCTACGACCATTGTTGTAGCTACCCATAGCAACAATATTTTTTTTACAACTTAGTTTGTGTCTCTACAGTTGATTTTATGCCTCTAAAACTTGTTATTGGACCTGAAACATGTGTGTAGACCTCTATAAAGGTTGTGTGAGGTTTCTTACAACAACACAACCCATCCTTTTCCACCTATTTCCTCATTTTAGTGGGTTTTTGGGTACCTACAATGGGGTGGGTGCCATCAACGTGGTATCAAAGCACAACTACAACTTTGGGAAGAAGGATAGTGGATTAAGGTTTGGGTTGAAGGAAGCCCTTTGAGTGTGAACTGCGGGTGTGTCCATATAGAAAAGGATATTCTAGCTAAGAGAATACATTAAGAGAGAATTGGAAAAGGAAGGTGAGTTAGGGTAGTAGGATGCCACCAAGGAGAAGGATGGAAAAGGTTGCAACTACAAAAGAAGCAGAAAGAATAGATGAGGTGTTAGAAACCCTAAAGGGAATGTAGGAAAGAATTAATGCAGTAGAAGGTGGAATGAGAAGAAGTAGAGCACATGAAGAAAGTGACAGAGAAGATGATGAAGGAGGACCAGAGATGGTTGTACAAGAAGGTGAAAATGAAGATGGAGATATGGATGTAGGTGAAAGAAGGCTTATAAGATCTATTTCCAATATTAAGAAAGGAAAAAAGGTGGAACTACCAATATTTTTAGGAAGTCTAGAACCCAATGAGCTAATCGATTGGATAAATGAGATGGAGGAATAATTTAAGTATGATGAGGTGGAGGACCCCAAAATAGTTAAGGTTTCTCAAACAAGATTGAAAGGTCATGCATCACTTTGGTGAAAAGAGGTGCAGGCTAAAAGAAGGAGAAATGGTAGAGAAAATATCATAATATGGGATCGAATGGTAAGTAAGATGAAGGATAAGTTTCTACCTAGTGATTATCAACTTGAACTTCTCAAGAAGTTGCAAAATTTAAAACAAAGGGAGTTAATTGTGAAGGCCTATACAGAGGATTTTTACAAGATTTCCATCAGATCTGGTCATAATGAATTAGACCATTAAAAACTAGCAAGATATGTTAATGGATTAAGATTGAATATTCAAGATGAACTGAGCATGATAAGGCTACGAAATGTGGAAGAAGCATATCAGTATTCTCTAAATTTTGAAGAGAAATTAGCAAGAAAGCAAGGAGAAAAGAAAATAAATGGTGGATTCAACAAAGGGAAAGTGTAGCAACAAAAAAATTATAGTCATGGAAAGGAGGCCAACCCATCAAAAAATCAAAAGGAGAAAGATGAAACAAGGTCAAGATCATACCCCATGAGAGGTAGAGTTGGATATGGAAGAGGAAAAGGTACATGATTCCAAGGCACATACTTCACTTGTGGATAGCCAGGCCATAGGTTTTATGAATTCCCACAACGCAAACCAAAAGGATCAAAGATGATAGGGGCAGCAAGTGTACACGTAGCAAAGCGAGATACCGAGTCTTCAGGATTTGTTAGTAAACCAAATGAAATTGAGAAATGAGAACAACTTATGATGAAGAGGACATTATTGAATCCAACCAAGAAAGAAGATGAACCTGTCCAAAGGAAAAAATTATTTAGAACAATATGTAAATTAGGTGGAAAATGTTGCAAATTCATAATAGATAGTGGTAGCACTTGTAATTTAGTTTTAGCTGAAATGGTAGACAATTTGGGGCTAAAATGGATAGCTCACCCTACCCCTTACAAGGTGTCATGGTTGCAAAAAGGGCACCAAGTTTTGGTTGATAAGCAATTCCTAGTTAATTTTTGAATAAGTACTTGTAACGCCCCGCCATGCAACCCTAGAGGAAGTTTCAATTCACAATAAAAGTGTACTAATTTTTTATTTATTAAAGTGAATTAAACATACACGTTCATCTACAATTGATAACATCCACTAAGGCTACGTAACCAAGATTACTTAAACCCAAATATCAAACATTATTTAAAATCCATTGCATTGAATTACTCATGTAGTAAACATTAATTCAACATACACATACAACATCAGATAAGAAGATAAACATCCATAACATTAAATCATTACTAGAACATCAGATTACATCACTCATTCCCAAAATGAGGCAATATTACAAAAGTGTTAAAATTACATAATTCCACCTCGTAAATACAAGAGGGGTAAAAATAACTTATTACATTAAGAAATAAAACAATGCTTGAAATAAAGCAAGAATCATGAGTTGTCCATCTAGATGTCTCGCCACCAAATATTGAAGATAAAGGGGGACCCAACAATGTATGGTGCACGTTCCACCCAACCAAGTGGTACCCGAAGGCCCACCCCCATGCTAGGAGATAGTAACAACGTAACATGGACAAAAATCTACTACCTCTAACCAAAGGCAAACTCATACCGACTCATACAAACACAAGCACAATATAAGTCTATCACTAACATGGTTACATTGCTTCCAAACATAAAATCGATCAAGTATGACAAAGAATCCATACACATAACACACAACCCAATATTATCCTAGACAGAGTGTCATCACACAGTTAGACATGAGATCTCCTCTCGGCATTCTTCATAGACTCCGGTAATCTTGGTGACCTCTAACAAATCTTGACCCTCATGCTTACTCATGCAGAATCGAGTACCTCTCGTGAGGACAAGATAGTTGACCTTTCCATTCCAAGCCTTCCCACTCATCCCAAGTCTAAATGAGCCCTTGTGTCTATGAGTGAGGCTAAGTTATCTTGATTAATGTGAAGTGAAACCTAATCAACTAAGTACATTACTTTAATTATCACTTGATTAAATCATTTCTGAAGGTTACCTAGTTTACCTCTTTGGGCTCTGGCGCCTAACAAAAGCCACTCTTCTAATGGATAACACACTATACAAAACTAGACTCCAAGGGTAACTCAAGTGCTTACAAACTAAACAATGCAATATCTCCTAATCTAGGAGTCAACAATTAAGGATACTCACTCCAAACACTTGGAGGAAACAAATCACATATAGCACTACCCAAGGGAAAAACAAACGATTGTCAAAGTAACAACCCACATCCTCTGGAAGACTTACAATTTAAAACTCAATAACCCTTTCCCAAAACACGAACATAAGGAATAATAATAACAATAAGCAATGGTAAGGAAATACGTTATTTTTGGATATATTAAATCCATTTCCCTATTTAATACTTTTGTAGTAAATAATCAATTACTTCAACCAGATAAATAATAAACTAAAATAATTACCTTTACTTTTTCAAGGAAAGGATAAATTCTAATTTAACAAAACAAGATATTCAATTGCATTTAAATCATATTATACTCATGCAAGAAAGATTCTTTCAGTTTCCCAACTAACGTATCTAATTTCTACAATTTTCCAATTTAAACAATATACACATCCACTTTAACATGCCCACTTTTAGATATAAATAATTAAACTAAATTTGATAATTATTTAATTAAAAGTACATAAATATTTCACAACTTCCTTTTAATAAACCAAGTTTATAAATTTTCTATAAAAAAAATAGATTAACAAAACATATATTGTTATTATATATATATATATATATATATATGTATATATATTAGTAACCATTTGAACAAATAATTAATGGAAACGTATATATAATATATATATATATTATATATACATATTTATATATATACACATTATATATATATATTTATGTATATATACTATACATATTATATATTGTATATGTTTGAGATAATAAAAATACATTACACAGGAAAAGAAAAATGAATGAAACTCATTCGTTCACGGATCCCCAAAACGTTGTGTGCTCGTCTCGTCACCAGGGTTGTACTCAGACTGTCGGACTATGCATCGTACAATCAGCCACCCCTTGTATTGGGTGTTGGTCTGTATAATGTACAACCCGGACCCTGGCGCATGGGCAGCATTGCTGCCATGGCAACGCGCTCCCTACCTACGTACGATGGGCGGTGGGGGTACATCCACCCCCACCAACCACTGTCACATCAAAAAAAAATTAAAATAAAACTTCATATGATATAAAAAAATTCTAGAATACAATAAAATGATTTCTTACGAATTATTAACGAATTTTCTCGAAATTCGTTTCCCAAAAACGTCGTACAGACGACGACATCAAAATAAATAATTTTAAATAAATAACTCCCAAAAGGAATATATATATTTATTGTATGTATATTTACACTGTAATTAAATACATATAATGAATATATATATATATTTACACAAATTAATTTACTGGTAAAATTGGGCAAATTATTCAGAAATAACCATCTACAAGAAGAGGAAATAAAATTTTATAGAGAAAAATCCTAATTTTTCCAAGGTTTAAAATAGGTTCTTTTAATCAATTTTCTAAAATTCCCTTCAATATAAGAATGAAAAAACTAAAAGGAAACTAATTTATAACCAGAAATTCTCAGATCTTCTAGATTTTTCCATCATAAATTTTCTACAGAGGTTTTAAAAATAAATTTGTTTTCTACAGAGAGTTAAATTTTCTAAAACAATCTAAAGGTGTTGTTCAACCTCTAGGTTTGATTTAACAATCAAAACTAACAATATCCTCAACTGAAAGTAAATCCTACAGAGGTTTTTCTTTTCTTTTCAATTTCCCTGAGGAATTTCACAGGAAAAATAAAACTTCCAAAATCTAAATAATTAATTTCAATTCTCAAATAGTAATCTCTATTCCTAAATAATTTTAACAAGCAATTCTTTAATCACTACCAATTTAATTTAAACAATTCAAGAACAATAAACCACAGAATAAAACCTGGTGTTGAAGCTACAAGAAAAGAAGATTTTTGATGCAGAGCCTCCTCCAAAGATCTCACAATTTCTCTTCAACCGTGCAGTAAATCCAAGCAAAGAAACAATCCAAAAGCACAACCAAACTTCAACAGAATTTTCCCAAATCAATTCTACAGTCAAAAATTTCTTCAAACCATCCTCTGTGCAATCTCTCCAAAAAATATCCTCTCACACCTGAAGAAGCTTTTTTCCTCTCCAAAATTCTCTCTGTGAATGAATTTGCAACAAACTCTTCTCATTAATTAAACATGCACTTGTGGCATAAATCAAAAATATCCTCAACAACCAAATCCAATTTTCATGTAATATAAAAATTTAAAATATAATATTAACTCCAATATTTTGAAAACTAACTTTCCTTTTAAAATTCAATTTCAAATAAATTTCAATTTTTGCTTTTATTTAATTTAATCCACATAAAACTAAAATTAATTAATTTTAATTATTTAATAAATAAATTCAATCATTTTGGGATTAAATTTAATTAATTAAATAAATTAAATTAAATTTTATTAATAAATTTAAATATAACTTCTAAACACACTTTTAATTTTAATATTAATTAACCACCACTTTTAACCAATGCAATTATTCTAAGAAATAATTTAATGAACAAGCACCTTTCAAAACAAATAACATTAAAATAAGGTAAACCATGACTCAACAAACAAGACTGACGACATACTAAGGCTAGTGCGTAGACTTGACACAAGTTACCTAGCTACTATCTCCCGTTCAACTTAACCGTTGGATCAACACGTTCAAACCTGTGAAACCAGGTGGAGTCGATGTCATGTACCTGCAACCTAAAAACCAAGTAAACAACATCATATAATATAACCAACATATAATACACACCGTGAAGAAGAAATCACAGATTCGCAGGGCACTCACAAGCGAGTGATGCGAACCCGTCCCCTTCACCAATACACTCATCAAAACTGACATCTACATCTTACTCAATAATCTCATGTTATAACTACTAACATCATTACACCATTAAAGCATGTAAAACAATCATGAGATAAACACATCACACAATAATATTTTGTCGCTCAATAAGTAAAGATCAAAACACAAATAACAAAGTGTGTCCAGTATTAAAGTAGTTGCAACCAAACAAAGCATAAAGAAATCCGAACAAGAAGCAAAACAGAGGGGTATTACAGTACTTATGAAGATGAGGAGTGGTGTGATATCATGCCCATGGATGTATGCCACTTACTCTTAGGGATGCCATGGTATTTTGATAGGAATCTAATCCATAATGGGAGAGAAAACACTTATGCATTAGAGAAAAAGGAAGAAAAAACACTCTTGTGCCATTGGTAACTAAGGAAGAAATGAAAAGTGGTCAAAGAACGGTGCTAGTAACATGGAAGAAATTCTTGAAAGAGATTAGAGGGGAATAAATATGTTTTGCATTAGTTCCCAAGGAGCTATGAGTAGATGTAGCATATGATAGCAGTCACATGCCTTTAGAAGTAGAGGAGATTCTTGAATAATTTGATGAGATTGTGTTCAAGGAGCTACCAAAAGGACTGCCACCTATAAGGAGCATCAACCATCATATTGATTTGATTCCAAGGGCACATTTACCCAACAAGGCTACCTATAGGTTGACACCTATAGAGAATAAAGAGGTGAATAAACAAGTGCAAAATTTATTGGGAAGATGACTGATTAGAGAAAGTCTTAGCCCATGTGTGGTACCAACTGTGTTAGCCCCTATAGAGGAGTTAATTTGCAGCCCTTGAAAATTCCCCATTTACACCCCCTTACCTTAGATAAATCAAACCCGATGATGCTTTTCCACCTCATCCATTTTCTTTCCACCCACTTGGCGGTTGTCTGTAGTGTCGATGGGGGAATATTTGTTAGGGACACTAGTGTAGCGTGTGGAAGTCTACACGGTGTGCTTCCATCCTGATAGGATTCCCACCTTTGGGATCAGCAGAGGCATTACACTTCTATATTGGTGATGAAGTGTAATGCCCCTATGCCCTTGACTAACCTCAAACAAATCTTTTGGGCTTCTATACATCCTAAAAAGACTATTTATCACATTCATTCAATCCTCTACACACTTCTTCAATCTCACTTCACGTTTCTACATACTTCTTGAGAATTTCATAGAAATTTCTCCATTGTTGAATCTCTAAGACGACACTCTGCTGGTTGTTCTTATCACATTTTTGTGACAATAGTGGAACTCACAAGCTTGTGAGCTCACATCTCCCTTCGCATGCTTGAGGGCATCTTGTTTGGGAGGTGATATCCATCTCATTTAGCATCGTTATTTGATTTACATAGCATATTTTTTGTTAGCATTGTGTGGAATTGCTTTCTTTCCATACTTTATTTATCACATTTTCTATGTCGTGGATGTTCTAGTTGTCCATGGAGGTGGGAACATCGAAACAGGGGTTTGACTACAGCAAGCCCCAAAACAGCCCCAACATTTTTCTTCGTTCTTCTGTGTGTAGGTATTTGTGTTCTTGTGGCGCTTGTGGGAGGCTATACCAATTGTGAGTTTGATTTTCTACCACTTTTTCTCTTATCAACTTGCATCTTCTTAATTTACAATATTATTCTTTTCATCTCAATAATTTAGCTCTTTCATGTTTTTTGTTATGGTGTAGGAGCATCCTAGATTTAGTAGGTTCAAAATTAGAATTTTGGTTTTGTTTGATGTTCTTCCATGTAATAAGGTATAGAAATACCATTTCATTTCTTTTGCATTCCAATTAGTGTTCTTGGTCATTGGTTAGAGTCTAGATGCAAAACTTGTACAAAGTTGCACAAATGTTGTCAATGTTGTAAAAGTTGCAAAAACATGGAATATGAAGTCATAAGTTGTAAATGAGGGAATTTGAATGGTTGTGAGTTGAAAATTTGGTTGAAACCCACTAGAAAATGGTTGTAAATTTTTTAAAAGGCTTTGTAAGGTCGAAGACATGGATGGGAGGTGTGGTGGTTGAAGTTTTGGAAGTTGAAACAATAAAAATACCTCTATTTTCTACATTTTTGAATGTTTCAATATTTTTCTTTCATGTAGTATAGATATGTACTATCCCGTAATGACTCCAAATCAATTTTTTTTGGTAAATCTATGAATCTAGTATCTATCGGAATTGGTTTCATGTAATTTCATCAAGTTTCGAACAAGTTGTGTCAATTTTACTAAAACGGGTCTAAAGCCCTAGTAGGCCTAATTTGAGAGAGAACAATCCAAATTTGAGTCTTGTGTTCCAAAACAACCCCACCCCAATTATTATTATGTTTTATAAAGCCCAAATTGGTATCTAGAACTGTGTTTATATTTTTTGTATCAATTCTGGTTTGAAAGTTATCACCAAAAAACACGAATTTGTTGCTCCACTTCAAGCCTAGTCAAGAGTAGAACAATCAAGTTTTGAACCTTTCATTCCAAAGTAACCATATCTTATTTCTTCATATGTTGAATAAATCCATAAAGGGTATCCAAATATAGATTTTTCTTTTGGAGATCAATTCTTCCTAGGAAGTTGTGGCCATTTTAGTCAATCTAAAGTACTACTAGGAGATTGAGGCCTAATGAATGAAAACCATTATGTGAATGTTTAGAGATTGAAATTTCTCTTTTTTTAGGATTATTTGGAGTTTTCCACCACTTCATGCATCATGTTATCACATAAAACTACTCCTATCATGTATTTAGTGAATTTTCTATTAGTCGTGACTCTCTTTCATACTTTTTGTCCGTACAGATGCCAGCGCCCAACCAGGACACCAACGCATCACGTTGTCATCCATCTTCTACACTAGAGTCCTTTGAAAAAGAGCTAATTTGGTTTCAATCCAAGCTCAGGAATTCACTCACTTGATCTCCTAAACTCTCGGCTTGATAAAAGGATAGTGACAAAATATTTGTCCTTCCTTTTCACCCTCTTCAAACAGTAAACTTACCTTGAACAATCCTTAGCATGAGGTAGATTAGGGCAATTTATTGTTCTAGACCCTCCCATGACCTGAGGTCTTGAGCAGTTATTCCACCTCCTCTTTAGCACCAAAGAACGATGGTGAATGGAGGATGTGCACAAACTCAAGAGCCATCAACAAAATAACAATAATGTTTCATTTTCCTTTACCAAGAATGGATGATCTCATGGATTGTTTGGGAAGGGATAGGTATTTTACAAAAAATAATTTAAAGAGTGTGTATTGAACCAAATCAGGATACGAGAGGGTGATGAGTGGAATATTTCTTTTAATACCAAAGAGGGGTTGTATGAGCAGTTAGTAATGCCCTTTGGGTTAACAAATGCACCCAACACATTTATGAGGTTAATGAATGAAGTATTGAAACCATTTTTAGGGAAATTTGTGATTGTTTACCTTGATGATATTTTGATTTTCAGCAGTAGAAAAGAAGAGCATTTATTACATATTAGACATAATTCTTACAAAGGCTTAAGGAAGAAAGGTTATTGGTGAATTTGAAAAAGTGCAGTTTTGTGAAGGAGAAATTGGTTTACTTGGGGTATGTTATCTCTCCATAAGGGTTGCAAATGGATCCAAAAAAAGTACATGCTATCATTAGGCCAACACCTAGGAGTGTACATGATGTTAGAAATTTCCATGTTTTGGCAAGTTTCTATTGCAGATTTATTCAAAATTTTAGTGGTATTTGTGCACCCATAACTGAAACTATAAGGGGAGACAAGAAAGAGTTTAAGTAGACAATAGCGATAAATAAATTTTTTGAGATTTTGAAGAATAAAGTCACCAAAGAACCGATATTAGCATTGCCTAATTTTGAAAAGATGTTTTAAGTGGATCGTGATGCAAGAGGGACAACCATAGGAGCAATTTTGAGCCAAGAGGGCAGAACTATTGCATATTTAAGTGAGAAGCTTAATGATGCCAAGTAGAGGTATTTCGTTTATGACCAATAATTTTATGCCATTGTGCAAGCTTTAAAGAAGTGTCATTTTCTTCCAAAGGAGTTTATTCTCCACATTGATCATCATGCTTTGCAATTTATTAATAGTCAAACCAAGTTGAACCAACAAAACATGAAGTGGGTCGAATTCTTACAAGGATATACTTTTATCCTCAAGCATAGAACTGGGAGTTCAAATAAAGTAGCAAATGCATTGAGTATAAAAGCAACATTGTTGACTAAAATGAGAGTTGAAGTAGTTGGATTTGATGTTATGAAAGAGTTGTATAAGGATGATTTGGACTTTAAGGATGTATCGACAACATGTAAGGATCCTACTAGTGTGGATAGGACACCTTGGATGGACTATTTTATACAAGATGGATTTTTGTTCAAATGAAAATAGCTTTGCATACCTCAAGGATCAATGAGGCAGAATTTGATAAGAGAAAAACTCAGTTGAACCAGCCAGCAATATAAAGAGAAAGCTAATTTGAAGAGAAGAGAGAAGAATTTTGAACTTGGAGATATGGTATTAGCACACCTATGAAAGGAAATAATTCCCAGCCATACCTACAACAAGCTCAAGTGGAAGAAGATTGGACCATGCAAAATCCTCAAAAAGTTCTCACCAAATGCCTATGAATTTGAGCTACCTAAAGGTTTGGAAATCTCTCCAACTTTTAATGTTTCTGATTTATATATTTACCATTAGGGAGAAACATCACAATAGCAAGAAGAAGAGAAAACATTACTAGAAAAATGGAAGGAGCAACTACCTAATAAATCACAAGAGGATATTGAAGATATTTTGGATTCAAGAGTGATTAGGAAGACAAGGGATAAAGACTGTAGTGAATATTTAGTGAAATGGAAGGGTAGACCAGTGGAGGATGCAACATGGTTGAGTTCAACAGAGCTGGAAACATTCCAGTTAACACAAGATGGTAGAGTTTCTAACCTGCAACAACTATAATATTAACCCGCAACAAGACAGAGTTTTACATAGTGAGCAAGGGCTCACAAAACTTTCTAGCTCAGTATTTTGATAAAAGGGCATCATTTTGATTTAAATATATATTTTTTATTATTTTCCTTAGTTAGTGTCACATGAAGGAGCTGTAAGGATTTTAAAATTTAAAATTGATTGTCTTTTTTTAGGGCAGTAATACCTACCTGTATGCCCATTTAATGAGTAGCAACAATGAAAGCAATGAAAATCAAAAATTGGGTGGGAGTTTTTGAAATAAAAATAGGTAGGTGGAGGAATTTATGCAAGTTTTTGAACACTATATCTATTCAGGCAATAATTTTGGGAGAAATTTGAGGAGAAGCTTTTATATTTTGGGAGTTTTGAAGGAAAAGAACAAAATAACATAAGGAAGGAGGATAGAACAAAGGAAAAGAGGGTTGGAACAATAGAGGAGAATAGAAGAAGTCAGAAGAGAATATTGGAGAACAATAAAAGGGGTGTTTTTTAGTGGCCACAGAGGATCGTAGCTAATAGAAAGAGGACAAAGAGGAATGGTAGAGGGAGCTATGTTCTACAAATATTTATGTAAATGCATGTAAAAGTGTGTAAACAATATCTTTGAAATTAATAATATTTTCCTCTTCATAGTTGTTATCTCTATGCATGTGATTGTGAGTAATATTTGAGGTGAGTTATTGTTCTGAAATTATAGTTTATTCTATTCAATTTTAAAGTATTCTACATTGCATAAATTTTGGGCAATCACCTACAACCATTGTTGTAGCTACCCGTAGCAACAGTGTATTTTTTATACCAACTTCATTTATCTCTATAGTTGATTTTATGCCTCTAAAACTTGTTATTGGACCCACAACACGTGTAGACCTATTAAAGGTTGTTTGAGGTTGCTTACAACAACACAACCCCTCCTTTTCCACTTGTTTCCTCATTTTAGTGGGTTTTTACGTGCCTACAAGGGGGTGGGTGCCATCACAAAGTGAATAATAGCATTCAAAATATCATCATCTACATGCATAACAATAACTCCTAAGACATGATCCATTTTATGATTCCAAGTAAATTTATTATTAGTTGTACTTTGAAGGGGAACTAGACGACATAAATGTGGCAACAAATGAAGCCAACAGAGATGTTTTATGATGTCATCTCTCCATTGTTTATAATTTTCCATTTTCAAAATAATCAAAGAAGGATGAAATGAAAACCCATAATGAACTATGAGATATCTCCAAAATTACAAAAGATTGAAACCTTCAACAACAATTAGAAACCACTATATATGATGTATATTGTAAATGAAGCCTTTCCAAAAAGATAGAACCTTTATAGGAGTCAGGATGTCTAAGTAATTAACTAGAATGCAAATACACCAAAATCTATATAAATGATACTTGGGGTTGAAATTGAAAAAAATGCATGTGCACAATGGTAGACTCCTCAATACCTTTATGATGCCACAAAAATCATGAAAAAAGGAGATTCAAACAAAAATTTATGAGCTCAAAGGTCCAAATCGGAGATCAGACTTCAAGCAATAATAAAATATTCTAGGTTTAAAATTTGATAATAATAACTACACCACTAAAAAATTCTTAGAACTATCTTTCTACCTATATCTTGTTTTTGAAAATCTAATACTCGAGTAAAAAATTATTGCGATTTTAAAAAAATTGCCCAATAAAGACTCTAGGGGCCAAAATTAAGCCCCCTAAGGGCTGGAAGGTGGTCCCCATGTGACTAGAAGCTGGAAGATAGGGTTGAGCACTAGTATTGTGGTCATTTAACCATCAAGTTGAACACAATATTTTTTTACCGTCATTTGGCTATCAAATTTAAGATATTCATCCAAAAATTTAAAAAATCATCAAAACAAATTGTTTAAAATATGAAGTATTTTAAATGAAAATAGGAGTTTTAAAGCCTTCTAGATGCAATGGCAAGGTCAATTATATGCTCCAAAAAATCATTTCTCTTGGATCTGATAACCACCTCCCAACTTCAAACCCTTATAGATCTAGAAAAATATGTCAGAGTTCGATGAAACAAAATCCAACTTAACTTTTTCTAACACCCTAGACTTGATCATGAGCTCATATTATCTCTACGTGTTAAAATTAACCTGAAATAAAAATCCAAAAAGAGGAAACCTCCAAAATTAGTGTTTTTTCAAATCTTTTTGATTCCCTAGATCAGCATGGAGTGTAAGGAAAGAGCATACTCAATCTTACTAGACTTCACCAAGATCTCTCACTCGTAATAGCTCTTCCCTCAAATCTAAGAACCTATTTGCAAGGTTGTGCTCTGATACCATGTAGGAGCTAAATATTAGCTCTATCCCAAGACCACTTGCAAAAATAATGAAAAGCTTCTACAAGAGAGTATGTAAGAAATGAGCTTGCTTGATATTAAGATCTATCAAATATGATGATGATGCATCTTACAAAAGTGTACAATGACCATGCTTATATATACAAGGTGTGATGAAGTAAAAAATGCAAAACATTAAATGACTTGTATCATTATTAAATGACATGAGCCATCCTTAAATGACCTAGGCCTCTAATATTTAATAAAATCTAAAAAGATAAAATCCTATCTAAAATAAATAAATATTCCTAGGATCTAAGTGGAATTAGCATGTAAATAGCACCCCACTAATTGAATAGTTAAGAAAATTACCTATTTACACCAACAAATTGATCAAAAATCTTGGTTATTTGAGTGTTATTATTGATTCACATATGCTTCACTTTCAAAATAAATAATTTGCACTCTTTTCAATAAAGTGCTTTAGTGATTTCAATTTATATCAAAATTGCAAATTATTTGGCTTTAATTGCATTGTTTCAAGTTTGATTTTCCTTATTTAGGGCTTATATTTGAGTAACTTCATTTCAATTTGCAAATGTTACATGTTTACTTTGGAAGATTGGAGCATTTAGAACATTTTTTCACTACAAAAACTTAACCTTAAACACATTATTCCACATTCTCATTAGCATATTTGTCTTGCCAATAATTTCTCCTATCTCCTACTTCTTGGGGGTACTCATATATGCAACTGATTTCATCCATTGTTTCCTTTAAATTCTTAAAATCCTTCATTCATGTTTGCATGTGCTCCTAATCATCAAATTATGACATATTGTTTTTTAACTCAATCAATTCTCAGTGTTGAGTTTCCACAAAAACAAACCTTCAAACTGTCACACCTATGCATGTTCTAAAATTATAAAAACCCTAATTTTTAGTCTAGGGAACTCACTCCCTTGACCAATCAATTTCACCTAATTTTTTTGTGTGAAATCCTACATTGTGATCTTTGTTCAGATATGGTTCTTGTTTCTAGAAATTTGTCTTGAAACTTCTAGATTTTGTTGTGCATTGCTTATTTACCCCTAATTCACCTAATTCATTATATTACCCCTAAAAATGACATAAAAGTATGTTTTCTTTTCAAAAATATGATTTTTACATAGAAAAATATGACTTTTCTATAATTAAAAATTAGGTGTTGCTCCAAACCCCATTCCATGTCATCTGTTACTGCTCTTTTGATCATCCCTCAAAAGTCGTTCACTACTCAAAATTTTGGGCTAACTCTCATGTTGGTGGCCTTTTGGTTAGTTATCATAACCTTTTCGATCACCACTCGAGTTATTTAAACCCTTTCATTTCAATTTGCCTCGATGTTCTTTAAAGAATTGTTTTGTTTTCTACTTACCGATATTTGCTAAAGTTACATGAACTTTTGTAAGTCCCACCTTATTCATCACACGAGCTATTTTGGCATATGTTAGAGTTCATGTAATGCTAGCAGTGTTTTATTGAGTTATCCAAAATTTTCCCCTTACCGCCATGAAGATGATGGAGGTTTCAAATACGCGGAAAACCAAGAGTTAAAGTGTGGGCGGTGATTCTGGTTAGTTATAGAACTCATGGCGAAGTCCGCTATAGTTACGTGAACTACCTTTTTCACCAATATGGTAGTCATTCCCATTCAAATTTTTAGAAGGTATTTATAATGAGGTGATGATGTGAAACATTACACCTGCCAACCTAACAAGGGGGTACAATTAAATGCATATCTACTTGCACATTTATTGTGGAGCAATAAAAGGAAATTTTAGCTAATTGAGAAGAGCATAACTCAATTGCGATACTGGGAAAGATGGTTGAAGAACGTGTTGGTGTATACATTAATCTTTGAATTCTACAGGTGCTTAAGGTATTTCTTCCTTACCTGGTTCAGTAGACATTTTAAGTTGTAGCTTATATTTCAAATATTTTTGGCATTATCATCTATTTCAATGTAATTGTATACAAACCCTAGTACCTTGGCCACCATGAGGTACAAATTTCAGAGATATGAATATATTTTTGGGTTAACTTGCGCCATGCCTGAGACAGGAGACACTAAACTAGGGCACATGAATTAGGATGAATTTAGGGGAAAATTTGATAAACCAAATCCACCACCCATCATCTAACAAGTTGTTAATAGTGGATTAATTGAGGCAATTGCTTTCCCTATAGTAGTCCAATGCCTAGAATAGGTCCTCAAATGTATCAAGAACTATGATTCTCAGTCCCATGAGATTAAAAGAAAGGATAAAAAATTGGTGGTTAAAATTCAAAGAACCACCTTTGCTTCATGTCTAAGAATCCCTAAAAGGGAAAATTTCTCATCGCTAGATTTTACCAATTCTCAAATTGAGTTTTTTGCTAAGAAAGGATTTTGTTATAATGAAATGGAAAAGAATTGGTTAGCAAATCCTAGAAGAGGTAAATCGTAGTTACCATGAAATTTTCATAGAAATCACTTCATGGAGGAAATATCAGATATCGTGATACTATTGCACAAACTCAACAAAAACAAAGATGCTCATGGATTTCAAGATTGGATTTACTTTTTCATCCAAATTGTGCTTGAATGACATTAGTTTTTGGATTGGGCATAGCTCATTAGTGATAGAATGCACAGCCTACTTGTTTTCTTTAAAATTAATAAGCCTTTCCACATGTCATCATACTTAATCTATGTCATTGCAAGCACCAGACCTTGGCCCGGTTTGAGGCCAAGCGACCTTCCTCATGATCAAGTACCAATTTTCGAATACCTTGACAAATTATAGTTGAACAAGATTTTTCTTCACCACAAAAGGATATCTAACACCTTCACCATGAGGATGACTCGGGAGTTACAAAGAAAAATTGAGATGACACTTACACTAGAAGCCATGCAGTTTGTCAGCTTTTATGGGGGTCATTTTATTAAGTTTCATAGGTTTTCTTACATAAGAATTGGTGGTTTCAGTGGTTTTCCTATAAAACCCCCTAGGTACCCAAAGGATAAATTTGTGATGATTGAGGTCTGTAGGAAACTTGTTGATGTGAATAAGAGATGCCAGGAGCACAGAAGGGTAATTGTCCATTTTTTGGTTGGTTTTGGTCCCTTCACCTTTAAATCCATGTCAGATGCTTTGACATAAAGGATTATGTGAGAAACAACTTGAAGCTAGGTCCTAGTTTCTTTCATTTTCCTCACTTAGAAGATTATTGGGTCGACAATTTCGATAAGTTTAAAGAAAGAAGAATAAGCTAGATGAGATTATCTTTTAGAAAAATAATCACTTATGGTCTGGACTGGGATGTATAGGGAATTAAAAATGATGAATTGGATTTAGTAGATCCAAACTTCACAAAACTAATAGCTAATCAACCCATCATTTTTATGGATTAGAGTAACAAGGAAATCAAAACAAATGTAGCAAGGATTGAATATGTCTTACAGAGAATGCATGAATGGGTGACTAAAAATAAAACATAGCACTCCCGCCCTCATACCAAGTTGCAAGATACTCAAGTTGCAAGTGGAAGTAGTCAACATCCTATAATTCTGGTGACTTCTAGGTCGACTTCACGCCCAATGACATCTATTGCTCAAAGTGAGGGGAATAATGAGCCTCCTTATAAGAATTTGTTCCAACAGACTTATCGAGAAGACATCCTTGATCTACCCCACCTGGATAAAGATGAATATATTGAAGGAGAAGAGGAATTAGGAAACATTGAAATAAGTACTTCTTCATCACTTGTCAAAGAAGTGAGTCTCCAAGACCTAGTTCTTCCCCAATTTCATCACAAGTTGTACAAATAGATACTCCTCCAAAAAAGAGGACATTATTTGATTCTTCCAATTTCAGGGCTGCCATTGTTCCTACTACTCTTGTTTGGATGGAAGATACCTTATCAAATAAGAGAAATAAAATGCAACTGGGCTTCCCTAAGTAAGATATGGTAGGTAAAATACTACAAAGGACTCCTAAACCCAAAAAATTGAAGACTACTACCAGGCTAATAGATGATGATGGCTCAAGAAATTTGTCTGGAAGTTGCTCACCCTACTACACAGAAGGAAGTCACTCAGGCAACTGAAAGTGACTTTGATATTTCTAGAGTAAACTTGGGACCCTCCATGAGAGATGGATATGTGCATAACTTCTAGGTATCAACAAAAAGGTTAGTGGAGTGGTCTAAAAAGGACAAAAAGTGTAAGGATGAGTTAAAGAAATAGGTTAAGGTTTTAATAAATGCCTAAAATTAGTCTTTGATCTTCCCCCTCAATTGATCCCATGCAATTGATGGGGAGGGAGGTAGTAAGCAAGATGAAGAGTTTCAAGGTATTTTGAAAAGCCATAGAAGATTGGAGTAATGGCATAATAACTAAAGGTAATCAAATTATTCTTGATTCATTAAATATTTACCAAAAAGCATATGCCTTAAAATTTGACTTAGAGAAAGAGATCGTTGTTGCTAAAAAAGAAGTGTTATGGGCCCATTACCTAAATGAGACCAAAGGAATGTTGAATATGGGAATGGAAAGATTGGCTAAGGATAAAATTGTTCCCAATGCTATTGGTGAGCATTGCATAATCTGGAACAAGAGTGTGGAATGGAAACTTCATGTTACTAAAAAGGGCCTACAGGAACTAAAGAAAATGTTAACTAAAAGCAATACAATCATTGAAGAGGTTCAAAAGAACCTTGTTGCACTTAGCCTACAGCCTAAGTTACAATGAGGATGTAGTGCTCATTTCTCCTTCAGGTCAAAAAATTCCTTTTTCTTATAAGTTGGAATTTGCAAACACTACCAATACGATAGAGTATGAAGCTCTATTATTAGGGCTATCTGAGGTGAGAAATATGAGAATCAAGATGCTCAGAATCTTGGGAGATGTAGAGCTAATTTTCAAGTAGGTACATAAAATATTTACTATGAAAATGAAAGGCTAAGACACTATAGGAATAAATTATGGGATTTTATTGATTGTTTTGATGCCTTTTCAATAGAAGCAGTTCCCAGAGAACTAAATTATATGTGTGATTCATTAGCAGTATCTACTTCCTTATTACTTCCACATCCAAATTTCAAAAACAAATCCTACAAGGTTGAGATGATTTATAGACCTAGTGTTCCTAATAATGTTAACCATTGGCAAGTGTTTGAAAATGATAAACAGTTTCAATCCTTTGTGGAAAACATCGAGGTCTTCGCTCAAACTAATTTCTTTGAAGGGAGTACTAGTGATTGTAAGGAATTTTATCTAGATGACATATGTGATCTAAAAGATGGATTTATTCAATTGAAGGGTAATAATATTCCTAAGGGGTTGGTCTCCTTGGAGGACCTATTTGATCGACATGATCAATCTATCAAAATAAAAATGAGTGAATCCATCAATAACTCGATGGAATTCAAAGTAGTGAACATTGGAGATCCTGATTCGAGCCTAAGTTAGTTTATGTTGGAAATTGTAGTTCTCCTAGAGGGAAAAATTGATAGATTTACTCATCAAGTACAAAGATATTTTTCCTGGTGTTATGATGACCTTACAAACTTCATGGGTAGGAAATTTTAAGATTACATACCCTTAAAAGAAGGAAAGCTACTTTCAAGAAAAAACAAAGAAATTACAACCCCAAGGTCACCGATGCAATTTTTTGATAGATTGACAAGATGCTTAAAGATAGATTAATCTACCCAATTCATTATTCTACCTGGGTAGCAAACATTGTTCCAGTCCGCAAGAAGAACGGTGAGAAAAGAATATGTGTTGATTTTAGAACCTTAATCATGCATCCTTGAAGGACAATTACCAACTTCCAAATATGGACCATATCCTTCAAATAGTTGTTGGTTCAGAGATGATGTCCATGTTGGAGAATTTCTCCAGCTATAATCAGATCAGCGTGGTAGGATAATATCAACATAAAATAATGTACACCACACCATGGGGAACCTTTGCCTATAATAGGATTCCCTTCAAACTCATTAATGTTGGGGTGGCATTCCAAAGAGCCATGGACTTATCCTTTAGATATTTTAGGAATAAGATCATTGTCGTCTACCTTGATGACTTAACTATATTTTCTAAGAGGAGGGAAAACCATCTAAGAGATTTGTACGAAGGTGTAAAGAACACCATATTCCCCTAAATCCTAAGAAGTCAATGTTTGGAGTCACTAAGGGTAAGTTGTTGGTTCACATAGTATCCAAGGAGGGGATTAGAATAGATCTAGAATGAGTTAAATCTATCCTTCAGTTAAGTCTTCCTTCTAGCAAAACTAGAGTAAAATCCTTTTTTGGCCAAGTTAATTTTCTAAGGTTCAACTTCATTCCATATTTCTCAAAAATTACTAGACATATAGTGGAGACGATGAAGGAAAGATAGGTTTTAAAGTGGAATGAAGCTAGAAAACAAGCCTTCAAGGATATTAAGGAAGCTATTGTTCAAGGTCTTATTCTAGTTCACCCTGATTTCAAAAAAGATTTTATCATTTACTGTTATGCTTCAAAGCACACAATGTTTTCCATCCTACTCCAGGATGATGAGTAGAATGTACAAGCACCTATTTCTTTTATGAGTGTACCACTAAAAAATCACAACCTTAATTACTCTCAAATAAAGAAACATGTGTTTTTAGTTATTAAAGTGGTTAAAAAAATTTGCTTCTATATACTACACTCACATTCAATTGTGTGTGTTGAATCCAACTGTGAAAAGCATCCTTACTCAACAAGATATTGGTTGTAACAGAAGGGGAGGATGGATTGCAAAGGTGAAAGAATATGACCTGGATCTCAAGCCTCTAAAACTATTATGGGGTAGAGGACTTTCCAAATTGATGGCAGAGGAGCGGGATAAGCAAGAAAAATAAGAAGACCTCCCTTTGGTATTAACAACTATCCTACAAGATGAATGGTTCTCAGACATGGCTTATTATCTCACTTACGGAGAATGTCCAAAGCACCTATCTAGGAAGAAAAAAAGAAATCTTAAATTAAAGGCATCTAAGTATGTCATTTGGGAAGACACCTTATACAAAAGAGGATTGGATGGTGCATTCCTGAAATGTGTGGACAAAAACCAAGAAGGAAGGTTGTTGGAAATTTTCCATAATGAAGCATGTAGGGGACATTTTTCCTCCACTATAACTGTGTTCAAAATCCTAAGACATGGATAGTACTAGCCAGGTATGTTCAAGGATGTGTATTATTGGGTGGTGAGATGTGAAAAGTGTAATTTTTTTGTAGGTAGACCTTAACTAGCAACACTTTTGCTTAGACCCATGGTGACTAATGGGCCTTTCCAACAAGGGGGTCTAGATTTTATAGGGCCTATCAATCCTCAATCAAGTGGGGGAACACCCATGTCCTCACGAACATAAATTAATTTACTAAATGGGTTGAGGCAATGCCCGTGAAAATAACAAATTCAGAGGTGGTTTGCGACTTCCTGAAAGAAAACATCCTAGTCAAGTTTGGAGTGCCTTATAAATTAGTCACTGATAATGCTACCAATTTCTCCTCCAATGAGATATCCCTTTTTTGCTATGATTATGGAATATCCTTGCCTCACTTAGCTTATTATTATCCTCAAGGAAATGGTCAAGTTGAATCCAATAATAAGAACTTTGTTAGCATCATCAATAAATTAGTGGATGAGAATCAAAAGGATTGGCACAAGAAAATTTATGAGGCTTTGTGGGTAGACAAAACAGCCCCAAAGAAGGTGATAGGAATGGATCCTTTCAAGTTAGTGTATGCAGTAGGAAGCATCTTTCCTCTCCCATTGGAATTATCAGCATGTAAACTACAATAGAAGATCAAGAGTTCCAAGACACTTTAGAGAAGAGGATCTTGTACCTAGCAAAGATTGAAGAACACAATCAAATAGTGGATAAAATAACTTTGCATCAAGCCAAGTTCAACAAGATTTTTGATAAGAAGGCAAGGCCAAGGAAATTTATGATTGGATACTTGGTGTTACTATGGGATAAACGTAGAAAGTTGAAGGGTGCACATAAAAATTTTGATGCTCTTTGGACAGGTTCATTCAAAATTACTCAGGAATGCAAACCTAACACTTTCCACCTCACCTACACTGATAATACCCCTCTGCCCATTCCATACAATGGTCAGGATCTTAAGATCTACCAAATGTGATTGTCCTTCGGGGTTTTCCTTGTACATAGTTAGTTTCAGTTATTGCATCGATTTTGGTGTCTTTTTGGTTTTTGAGAGTTCTTTATCCAAATCATGTTATGACTCTATCGCCCAATGGATAAAACACTAATCATGTAAAGTTTGTTTTTTGTTTCCTAGCTTCATCCTTATTAGTCTTTATCCCCATTCAGAGACAATATTTATTGCACTTTTGGTCATCCCTCAGAAATTCGTTCACTACTCAAAATTTTGGGCTAACTCTCATGCTAGCGACCTTTTGGTTAGTTGTCATAACCTTGTCGATCACCACTCAGGTTATTAAAACCCTTTCATTTCCCACTATGGTAGTGTTCTTCAAAGTATTGTTTTGTTTTTCGCGTAGTGGTATTTGCCGAAGTTACATGAACTTTTGTAAGTCCTACTTTATTCATCAACCAAGCTATTTTGGAATCTTTTAGATTTCATGTAATATTAGCAGTGTTTTACCGAGTTATCTGAAATTTTCCCCTTACTGCCACGAAGATGATGGAGGTTTCAAAGATGTGGAAAAGTGAGAGTTAAAGTGTGGGTGGTGTTTCTAGTTAGTTATAGAACTCATGGCGGATTCCACTAGAGTTACGTGAACTACCTTTTCACCGATATTAGTCATTCCCTTTCAATTTTTTAAAAGGTAGTTATAATGAGGTGATGATGGGAAACGTTACACATGCCAACCTAACAAGGGGATACAATCAAATGCATATCTACTTGCATATTTATTATGGAGCAATAAAAGGAAATTTCAGCTAATTGAGAAGAGCATAACTCAACTATGATACTAGGAAAGACGGTCGAAGGAGAACATGTTAGTGCATACATTAATCCTTGAATTCTATAGGTGCTTAAGGTATTTCTTCCTTACTTGGTTCAATAGCCATTTTAAGTTGTAGGTTAAATTTGAAATATTTTCAGCATTATCATCTATTTTAGTGCAATTATATACAAACCCTAGTACCCTAGCCACCATGAGGTACAAATTTTAGAGATATGAATACATTTTTGGGTTAACTTGCACCATGCTTGAGATAGGAGACACTAAAATAGGGAAAATAAATTGGGATCAATTTAGGGGAAATTTTGAAAAACCAAATCTATCACCCATCACCCAACAAGTTGTTAATAATGGATTAATTGAGGCGGTCAATTTCCCTATAACAGTGCAATGCCCAGAACCGGTCCTCGAATGTACCAAGCACTATGATTCTCAATCCCGTGAAATAAGAATAGAGGATAAAAAATTGGTGGTTAAAATTCAAAGAACCACCTTTGCTTCATTTCTGAGAATCCCTAAAAGGGAAATTTCTCATCCCTAGATTTTACCAATTCTCAAATTTAGTTTTATGCTAAGAAAGGTTTTTATCATAATGAGATGGCGAAGAATTGGTTAGCAAATCCCATAAGAGGTAAATCTCAATTACCACAAAATTTTCATAGAAATCACTTCATGGAGGAAATATCAAATATCATGGTACTATAGCACAGACTCAGGGGAAATGAAGACACTCATGGATTTCAATATTGGATGTACTTTTTCATCCAAATTGTGCTTGAAGGACATCAATTTTTGGATTGGGCACAACTCATTAGCAACAGAATGCACGACCTACTTATTTTATTTACAATTAATAAGAATTTTCACATGTCTTCATACTTAATTTATGTCATTGCAAGCACAAAACCTTGGTCAGGTTTGAGACCAAGTGACTTTCCTCATGATCAAGTACTAATTTTCAAATACCTTGACAAACTACAATTGAACAAGAGTTTTCTTCACCACAGAAGGATATCTAACACCTTCACTATGAGGATGACCCAAGAGTTACAAGGAAAATTTGAGATGAGTTTTACGCCAGAAGCCATGCAATTTGTTAGCTTTTATGGGAGTCATTTTATTAAGTTTCAAAGGTTTTCTTATGTAAGAATTGGTGGTTTTAGTGGTTTTCCTGTAAAACTCCCTAGGTGCCCAGAGGATAAATTTGTGATGATTGAGGTCTGCAAGAAACTTGCTGATGTGAATAAGACATGCCAGGAACATAGAAGGGTAACTGCTTAGTTTTTGGTTGGTTTTGGTCCCTTCACCTATAGCTCAATGTTAGATGCTTTGAACATTGAAAGGGAAATATCTAAGTACACCTTAAATTTTTACAATGAACCCTTTCCCTTTGACATAAAGGATTATGTGAGAAACAACTTGAAGCTAGGTCTTGGTTTCTTTTATTTGCCTGACTTAGAAGATTATTGGGCCGACTATTTTCATGAGTTTGAAGTGAGAAGAAGAAGTTGGATGAGATTAGATTTGAGATAAATAATCACTTTTGGTTTGGACTGGGGTGTACAGGGCATTGAATATGATGAATCGGATTTGGTAGATCCAATCTTCACAAAACTAATAGCTAATCAACCCATCGTTGCTATGGATTGAAGTAACAAGGAAATCAAAACAATTGTAGCAAGGACTAAAGATGTCTTACAAAGAATGTAGGAATGGGTGGCTAAAAAGAAAATAGAGCACTCCCACCCTCAAACCAGGTCACAAGATACTCAAGCTAAAGGTGGAATCAATTAACCTCATGTAATTTCAAGGACTTCTAGGTCAGCTTCACGCCCAATGCCATCTAGTGCTCAAGGTGATGGGGATGATGAGCCTTTTGATAAGAATTTGTTCCATAGACTTGTGGACAAGACATCATTGATCTACCCCACCTGGATATAGATAAAGAGATTGAAGGAGAAGAGGATTTAGGAAACATTGAAATTAGTATTTCCTCATCCCGCCATTCATCACTTTTAAGATAAGTGAGTGAGTCTCCAAGACCTAGGTCTTCCCCAATTTCATCACAAGGTGTACAAATAGATACTCCTCCAATAAAGAGGAAATTATTTGATTCTTCTAGTTCCAAGGTTGCAAATTTTCCTAGTACTCCCATTTGGATGGAAGATACCTTATCGAATAAGAGAAAGGTAATACAATTGGACCTCCCTAAGTAAGATATGGTAGGTCAAATACTGCAAAGGAATCCTAAACCCAAAAAGTTGAAGATTGTTGCTAGACTAATAGATGATGATGGCTCGGGAAATTTGTGTTTGGAAGTTGCTCGCCCTATTGCGTAGAAGGAAGTCACTCAAGCAATTGCAAGTGACTTTGATCTTTCTAGAATAAACTTGGGACCCTCCATGAGTGATGGAGATGTGAATAACTTCTAGGTATCAACAACAAGGTTAGTGGAGCGACTGAAAAGGAAAAAAAAGAGTAAGGATGAGTTAAAGAAACTGGTTAAGGTTTTAACTAAATGCCTAAAATCAGTCTTTGGTCTTCTCCCTCAACCGATCTCTCAAGTTGATTCATCCTTTGATCCTATGTCATTGGGGAGGGAGGTAGTAAGCAAGATGAAGAGTTTCAGGGTATTTGGAAAGGCCATAGAAGATTGGAGTAATGGCATAGTAACCAAAGGTAATCAAATTATTCTTGATTCATTAAATATTTCCTTGAAATCATATGCCTTAAAATCTGACTTAGAGAAAGAGATTGTTGTTGTTGAAAAAGAAGAAGTGTTATAGGCCCAGTACCTAAATGAGATCAAAGGAATGTTGAATATGGGGATGGAAAGATTGGCTAAGGAGAAAATTTTTCCCAATGCTATTGACAAGCATTGCATAATCTGGAACAAGAGTGTGGAATGGAAACTTCATGTTACTAAAAAGGGCCTATAGGAGCTAAACAAAATGTTAACTGAAAGCAATACAATCATCGACGAGGTTCATAAGAACCTTACTGCACTGAGGTAGTGATGAGGATGTCTGAGTCTTGAAAGAAGACTTTAAAAAGATAATTGATGAAATATTTGGTTCTCGACCCTTTGATGCAGAGAGTTTGAGGAAGTTCAGTGGGATAGACCTAGTCCTATTTCAAATGACTGGACTAGCAAGAGCTTACGATCGAAGAATTGAAGTTGTTCACGATAATCAATTGGCCTAGAGGTTACGTATGGGGAACATTACTATTCTCCAACATAAGAAGATTCCACTTGTCGCAAAAGCCTTCCAAGCCTTACGGAAAAGACTAGCCTCATCCATAGAATCTGGAAGTGAAGCGCCACCGTTGTGACCCTTCATTGCTTTCTTTTTTTATTGTAGTGTTGAAAGAATTTACATTTTTGGTTAGTTATGGGCGAAAGGAAGCGGTTACTCAACGGCTTATATATACTTGTATTTGGATCAGAAAACTCTCGCTAGCTTATTAATCAAGAACCTGATATTATATTCTTTGAAATATAATTCTACATTCTCTGCTAATTGGAATCACTAGTTGTCTCTGTGAATCTACTTTATGGAGATGTTTTGAGAATCTTAAAATCTGTTTGTTCAAGTTTTTCTCTCATGTTTATGCTTATTCCTGTTTGAATGTATATGTCTATATCTCTATAATCAGTTTCAGTTTATAGATAATATTGGGTTAATATTCCATAATCAGATCATTTCATGCAAGTTGGTCTTTGTGCCAGTATTTATATCATATTTTCATTGCATCTGATACTGGAAATCTTTCCATTATCCGGTTTAGTCTTTACTGCTTTTTGGTTAAAAGAACACATAGATTTAATTTCCATTTATTTTGATTTGTTGAATATCATACAAGGGATGTGTACCTCTCAATTTAGAGGGTGATTGTTTTCTCAAAGAGAGCAGTTAGTCAGAGTTGTTGGAAGAAGTGGCACCTTTCGGGTAAAGGAGTCAATATTACTGAGTGAAATCTCAAGGTGCCCAATCATGCACTCCCTAAAGCATGATTGCCAAATAGTTCGTAGACCTAGTATAATTGATCTTGTTGCCCTATAAATTTGATAAATTTTACATGGCCACCTAGTATAACACAACTTTCTAGTCATTGGAGCCATGTTTCTCATGAGTAAAATAGAATAACACAAATTGTTAGCCTTATGAGACCTAACATTTATCAGTTTTACATGGACACCTAGGATAACATAACTTGTTCGCCAATAGATCTATGTATTCTCATGAGAAATTTTATTTATTAAATTTTACATGGACACCTAGCATAACAAAACTTTCTACCCAATAGATCTATGTATCCTTGTGAGAAATTGTATTTACCATTTTAGTATTTTAGATGTATATGTTGTACATTCGATGGATGATGCTTGTTAATTGAGACAACCTTATATATTGATCTCTCTTTACCTTGACTCGGATTTTTAGTTTTTGGGTACTAGCATTTGTTGTTTTATGTGTATGTTATGTGTGTATCTTTTTTCTTCGTGTATTTCACATGCTTTCTTCATGTATTTTATGTTTTTCTCTATGTATTTTGTATGTTTGCTTCATGTGTTCCTTGCTTGCTTCGCGTATTCCTTGTATTCATTGTGTTTTCTTTATGAATGTTTTATGTATGTTTTTTATTTTGCATGTGATCTATCTACTTCATAGTCTTAACATTATGGATGATGGGATCCTAAGTTGTGGGCTTGCACATCCCTCAACTTGGTGTCATCTTGACTCTTCACCATTTCAATGAAACAATTTATTTCATTAGTGTGGGAATGACATAAGATCATACTCTCATTCAAGTTGGGGCTAAATGTAGCATCATAAATTGTCAACCTTGACGATTTCACACTACATGGATATCCTATTTTTCCCATGAACTTAATTATATTAATATTATTATTTTTATGCTAGATTGATAAAATATATTAAATTATCTTACATCTCGATAAGTTTAGGGAAAAATCACCTGGTCAAGGGTGGGGGTGTCCCTAACCTAAGGGTGGCCTATTTCAAATTATAACATTTTGGATCTCATCCTTGTGTTTTATAAAATGACCCTCGATTGGCCTATAATCAAAAATGTCAATTGGAATGCATATATAAAAAAAAATCTTCTTATTTAAACATTAGAGAGCATGATGAATACCAAGCTATTATGATGCACTTATTGTGAAGATGTATTGATTTATCCTCTACATGCTAGCTACAATAATATATTATATTTTATGGACTAACCTATTTAAGGGACATCACTTTGATAGAGATTTCATATTGAGGTAATGTTGCCATTTATAATTTATTGAAAGAAAAATTAATGGGTTTTCAGTTACTAGTCTCAAAAGAAACACATTTAAAATTTGTATTAACCCAGATCACCAATTGTGATATATTGAGAAAACATTGACATCATTTTTTCACAATAATAATATGTGATAAAATAGTCATACATATCTTATCACACATAATGATAAATAAACAACGAGAAGATAAAATTTAAAGGGTTTCTACAAATCAAAGATTTTTAGAACATATCCGAAAATTAGATCAACCCAATAAACCAAATAAAAGTTATGATTAAAACATTACTATCCTCTACCTTAAAACTAAAACAACAAATTGAAAAACAAATTAAGGAATAGAACCGAATTTCAAGAAATCACATTAAGACAAGAGAGTTGAAATATATTTCTTTCATCGTCTTCCTCATGTTAACTTGCAACATAAATTTTACAAGATGTTTTCTCTTGCAAACAACAATCAAATGGAGGAAATTAAGAAATAACATTACATGTGAAAAACAATCTTCAAAAAGAAAATGGCAAATAGTTGAGAAGACTCATCTTTAAGGTATCATAAGTTAGTTTGAAAATATTTTTTAATTATTTATTAATTACTTAGTTAATTAGTGTTTAGATACAATATTTTCATATTTTTGTGTGTTCCCTTTAGTTTTATAATTTATCTCTCCTTAAAAGTTAATTCAAGAATACTTAATAAACTTTATGTATCATACATAAACATTGAGTCTTAATGTTCAACTCAAAATTGTAAAGTAATGAGTTTGATGACCTATTTTATTCATTTTTAAATTATCAAGAGACATTAAAATTGATGTCAAATTGTTTAAACATTTTTTGATATAAAAATATATATCAACAATTGGGATGAGAATAAATTGTTCAAATTAAATCTTAGAAGTAGAATAACTTTTGAATTTAACGAGTTATATCATAGTCAGGTATATAAAATGAAATATGAGATATTAGGATCACTATGTTGATGTTGTCTTCTCGGGTTATGAAACTAAACATTGTACATAAACATTTAAATAATTAGACATACTTAGATTTAACATTACTTTGATATTTTAATTTTGGAGAATTTTTATATGTAAATCAAAAAGAAATGTGGATAGTAATTAAGTGTTCAATTTGTTTTTGAATTGATATGAGTTATACATTTATGATTATTCAATTACTTCATTCCTTTAGTCTTAGCGATAGTACACTAATTGTACTCTATGTTAGAACATAAAATAACTTCATTAACATGTTTATCTCCTTTAATATTTATCTTTTAGACTAAATAGTTTCCCTTAGTTAGAGGTAATACTGAAGTTAACTTTTGACTATTTGTCACCATTCCACTTTCATTCATTGTGCAAAATGCTTATGATGGAATCGTTAACTTAATTTCATCATAGGTGTGAATGACATGTTTTCTTATTATGTTTTGCTGGAATGAAAATGAAGTATATATATATATATTTCAAACTAAACCATAGAATTAGTACAACTTTTTACATATATACATGTATAAATGAGAATAATAAAAATTAAAATCCATCAATTAAGATTTAAGTTATAGATTAAATAGTGATTTATCCACTCATAATTTAATAGACACATCTAACATTTTACAATTGATAAATAATATTGACATTCGGAAGAGATCAATTTTATAGTAATCTAGTTGTTCAAGATTATAGATCAAATTGAATAATATAATTGTTGTTAATGCATTAAATTCTTTGTGTCACCTATAAAACTAATAGTATAGTTTAAGTTTGATTTAAATTGTCTTTATTTATACTCATGAATGTAATTTTTTCCTTAGATCCCTTGTGATTAAGAATGTCTTGTGGTTATTAGCTTAGTAAATACTAAATTATTAAGTGAATATGTGTAGGTTGATATTAACCATTGTTGTTTAAATCTGAAATAATCATAGAGAAAAATCAAATTACAAAACATATAAGTTGTTCAAATCAAAAAGCTAAATTAATGTGTAATATTGCGATTATGAATCTAACTCTAGATCTATTGTTTTTTCTCTAGAATTTAATTGCCTTTAATTAAAGATTGTTGCATATAAGCATAATTCTTTATATGTCTCATTTAGTCACCTAGCTTAAATAATTGTCTTCGTAGATGAAGACAGATTTAGAGTTACCCTTAGTCTTAATTATATCCATCATTGTCTTGCACTATGTGCAAAGTGCATAAAAGGCATCGTAAACTTAATGCCTTCACAAGTGCAAAGACATTTTTTCATCATATTTAATTTGTGTTGTATTACAAACAAAACAAAACAAAAAAAAATGGTGTTGTGTTAATGTACTGAACAATGACATGCTTGATACAAAACCTCAATCTCCTAATTTTGTTTGAAGATTAGATTTAACTACTCTAAAAATTCCAATCTGATATCTAATCTCAGCCAGATCTATTAGTGGTTTGAGATAGCTAACCACTAAGAGCTACCGACTATATTACAATTGAAACAAATTGAGCTATGCCATAGAAAGAGGGCAATCTGGCATCAAAAAATTCAAGTCCTCTTTATACCTTCTTAAATTATCATTCTCGTGGTTCAATTTTTTTCTTAGATATGTGAAATAGAAATCGCAACTGCCTAGGAACCCTCTGAAGCTCACAACAGTATAGGATCACTCAGAACTCTGCAAACCAAGTTTCTAATCTTGTAAACAAAAGGGGGACATACATTTATTTGCCATTGATATTCCAAAATTATGACCAAGAAATTACAAAACTATTTTTGGTATCCTGCAATTTAGGGTTATATAATCCATATGCTGAATCTTGGACGACTAAGGACTTGTACCTCCATCACAGCATCTAGCGTTGATTTTTAACTTCTAAACATGATGTCTGGAAAACTTTAATCATTTGAACTTAGCTTTTCTATTTTTTTAGACAAGATTTTTGTTTACAGCTTCATTGCTTTAATGTTGTTCTTCATGTCTGTAATGGCGAGACATGAATGAATTAACAAAGCTAAGGTGATGTAAAATCAAGCAATAATACAAACAAGGGCTTTGAATAATGTGATGGTAGAGAACCCAGAGGAGCCAGCATATAAAGGAGATAAGATTTGCTTTGGAGTATAGACCAAATTGCAATAGTAAATCAAAATAGCAACATACAATATGACGAAGGTAGAAATACTGCTACTTTAACAATTGCTCTAATGTTCATTCATTTTCCAATTTTTGGCAAGTGTGAGAGAAGGGTTGCACAATACAATTTTCACAATTTATCAATTCTTGCGTGAACATAAAATATGAATGAAATACGGAAACATAAACCCTGATGCAAATCTAACATTAGATAACGCAATCAATAATTGTATACCCTTATGATGCAAAGATGGTAATAAAGCAATGATCACTAACTAATTTATTAAATTCTGAAAGTTGTGTGGAAATATGATGCTAGAAGGTGCAGATGACCATATATGAATTACTAGTAGCTTGTCAACCAAATCACAACTGATGAGTTTAACAGAATGTCAGCAGGCATATGGCCTAGCAGCTGAGAGGTATGCAAAGCACGTATAGCTCCTGAATATATCATGATGACTAACCCAAATGCTTTGCTGTGGAAGTTGTGAGATCGCCAAAAGTATGCAGTGATAGCAAGTAGATCAAGTGGTAGTGAGTAGATAATCATGTGACCATTCCTAAAATGACTTCACCACTTTCCTTGTATATGGCACCCTAAAGTTTATAAGGAACTGTTCAACCCATCCTATATCCTAAAAAATAAGGACCAAATATCCCAAAAAAATACAAACAAACAGCCATTAGGCCCCGCCAGAAGTCCTAAAAGGAAAATTCTGCAGTGTTACCCAAGCTTCCTCAAAAAAGGCATGATGCTGTACTCATCTCAAAAGTCACGATGACAATGCAGAAAACCTGGACCCACAAGAAGTTAATGGAGAGAAAAGGAGATGAAACACAAAGTTGATGTGAAATTTCATAAGTAAGCAATAACAATTGTCATATAGACTGTGTACGTCCACAATAGACACTGATCACAATCTATGCCAGATGCATCCAGGAATAAATAGGACGTATAGCAACTGAAAAATATGGGCATTATTATTGAATATTACAATGTCTCGTTTGATTGCAGGATTGGCACAGAATCCAATGTCTCGTCCACATGGCAATATTTGGGTACAAATGAACCAAAAAACTGACGATGAAGAGGTGTATGCTGTAGTAAAAGTATTAAGTAGGCTCTATTTTTTCCTTTCTCAAGAAAGTGTCCAGGGTATACAATAAAAGGAGGCCTCTCTTGGATTATTATAATTGTTTCACACATAGTTATGTACACAGAAAATAAAATTACATGGCTGTATTTGAAGTTTAAAATGATCAAAAGCTATTAGTTAAAATGAAAAATGATGAAAAATGATGACCCTATTTTCAGCTTATTCAAGAGCTCTTAGTTGGATGACCAAGTTATCATTGTCTTAGGTTCTTAACTCTGCACAATGGATATATTTGTAACAATATAAACTATCTTTGCAAAAGCATAAGTGCAATCTACCGATGAATAAATTAGGTACCTTTAAAATGGCAGAGCCAACATTTGTCACCCTGCTCATTTAAGACAGATAGAATCGAAATCATTGGCTTCTTGGGAAAATTAAACTTCCAATTGGAAAATAAAATCAACAGTAAAGAGTGCAATGCACAAAAGATAAAAGTACAAGCATTGAGATATATACATGATCAATAAATTTGTACAAAATGAGCTTTACATTATATTTCCTACTGCCAAAATCTCCTTTGATCTCTATCACTAGAAGTTCACTGCAACCAAATATTGAAAATATGTAATATGCTCCAGACCAAACTGTGGCTAGCAAGTCAAAAAAT
Source organism: Sequoiadendron giganteum (assembly GCA_007115665.2). Taxonomy (NCBI): domain Eukaryota; kingdom Viridiplantae; phylum Streptophyta; class Pinopsida; order Cupressales; family Cupressaceae; genus Sequoiadendron; species Sequoiadendron giganteum. The sequence goes on along the minus strand of CM021110.1, from coordinate 401,943,662 downwards.
ATATAATGCTGCAAACAATTGTACATGTACAAATTCGATGACTCATGTAAGAACATATGATGTGATTCACATGAACAACTTTACAAATTCTTTTAATGATGCTAATTGAAATTCCCGTGAAGACACATATGAGTAAATATTAAAATCATATTATAGATTGAAAATCAAAGCATGTTGAATAGTTTCACATTTGATTGGATATTTTAAATCCTGGCAGTATGACAGAGTGTTTTGGTACATTATTAGATATATTACCACGACCAATCAATGATTCATCTACAGATTTCATTGACCTGAAGGTTTGAAAAGCCATCTCTGAATGAAGTTCTACACATGCCGTAGCCATCTGCAAAAACACAATTTTTTTAGCTACCATCATAAAGTTAAAAAATCTATTTCAGAAACTTAAATTAAAACCAATACCAACCATAGTGGTAAAAATCTTTTCAGGAATAAATCACCAAACCAAAAGATTAAAAAAATCAAGACTTAGTCAGGAAATCAAGAATCTAAAAAATGTAGAAAAAACTAGAAAAGAGGTGAAGAAACTGTTATTTTTAAATCTAAAGGCAATGTTATTGCATAGAGATAGAGAGGGTGAAGAGAAATGAGAGTTTACACCATCAACTTTTGAATATATGTTTCCTCATTAATTTTCAGATCACTAATTACATTACACAATGCATAGTAATATGGTATGATAGTTCATTATTATATAGTAACATCCTGCAAGTATACAGTTCAACTTTGAAGTACAGATAACAAAAATTTGAGACAGCCAATGACTCTTGCTGCTGTGAAGTATGCTAAACTAGAGTCCTGTGGATCCTGACGATAAATTTATTTATTCTATTTACATGTTACTATCACAATATTTAATTTTATTATATTTACATATTAAAAAATAATTTCAATTTACTACAATATTAAACAAAAAACTAATTTCAAATAAAATTATAAATCTGAGCTTACACAAAATTTAAATAAAAATAAATTCACATTCACCTATATGTCATATTAAAGATAAAGCCAGGAGTAATTAATAATTGAATAATTACCTCACAAACTTCTCTTTTAACTGATACCTTAGCTAATTCTTTCTTGTTAAAGCTCATTTGTTTCAAATCAACTACATAGGAAACCGAAGAATCAAGAGTAAACAACACGTGCACCCATATGTTGTCACACAATTCATATTGAAAAGAATAAACAACCTTGCCAAATTTTCTCTGAAAGATAACATCAAAAGATAACAGGGATTCAATGAAGAAATATAACTATTTTGAGATTTAGATAACAACTGTACAAATACTTTGGGAAATAAGACAAGGGAAAGTAAAAAACATAGGGAAGTCGGTTTTACAATTGCCAGCTAAACATGGCAACAGCACTCCTTACATTATGCAATCCATTTGACCAAGTGATCAGTCTGTAATAACCTCAACTAAATGCATACACAAACCCAAAGATACCACAACCATAAATATTTCTTTATTTTTTCTACTTTCTTAAAACAACACATACAACTTGAAATTCACCAGTCTGATAGAATTTACAAATCTGAGCATGCTAGTCTGATACACCTGCAAATCTGAATACGATTTTTATTTTACAAATCTGAACATGCTAGTCACTTTTGAAATGCAAAGTTGAACACCTATGATGTTTTTGAGTCACTTTGAATATTGATCTGCTCCTTGAGGGTTTCTGTCCCCAAGATGGTTGCCACATCCGAAGGGTTTCATCTCCAAACACCACCAGCTGCTGTGGCAGTATCAAAAGCCTGAGAATATGGTTGATTTATGTTTTCAAATTTTCAAGTCACTCTCTTTTCCTCCCAATGCTTTCTATACTCTGCTTCCTCAATCAATGACAGTTAACTGACAAATCCATTCTTATTTAAATAACCCTAACTAACTCATCCACCTTATTTCCTTATTTAACTAACCCTACCTAACTCATCTATCTAATTTCACCATTTAAGTGACCCTGACAATTCCTACACTGCAAGTCCACTCACTCAATGCTACTTTTACATTGCCAATTCAAAAAATGGGCAAGACGGTCTGCTCTCCATGCCTAAAGAGTAACATCTCCAAACACCACCAACAGCTGTGAAAGTATCAGAGGCTTGAGAATGTAGTTGATTTTTGTTTTCAAATTCTCAAGTCACTTTCTCTTTTCCTCCCAACGTTCCCTATATGCTTCCTCACTCATAGGCAATCCAATCCTCAATCAGTGGCAGTCTGACCAACAAGTTCCTTGCTCAATCAATGGCAATTAACTAACACATCAATCCTTATTTAACTAACCCTAACTGATCATTCACCTCACTTCATGATTTAACTAACCCTAACTATTCCAACACCACCAATCCAATCGATGGTAGTTGACTGACAAATTCTTACCTCAATGAAATTGCTTGCCCTCAAGCAAAACAAGGCTCAATGATCTATGATGTCAGTCAACTCCCAATGACATCTTCTCTCTAGTGATGGAAAACTTCTATTGTCATGCCCACTAGTCATACCTCATACTTCTCCACACTTTGTACCTTTGTGCATAGCTCATGCTCTCCCTCATCATCGGAGTACAATTCAATCACATTTACTTCCCTTTTCCAAGCACCAATGAGTTGAGTCACGAGGCTCCTTATAGCTGAAGCATACCTACTTCCTATAAAATTGTGGGTCATGTCACCTAGTTGTCGACTCCTAAATGCGTGTCCTTTCCCATCTTGTCCCCTGGTGACCAACAGTTCAAGAGGGTTGAAATATCCCCCTTAGTTCTTTTCCCAAATTTTAGCACATAAAACTTCACCCGTTAACACTAGCCCAAGAAAGATAACAAACTGAAAGCAACCCTTCATGTTTTGATCCCCCAAATCCCGGAGTGGGCAAGGTGAGAGCATATAATGTAAGGGGATCCGATAGCAATAATCTAAAAAGCTGAAAGTGCAATGCTATTGGCAGCAAGCCAGCCAATAGAGGAAATGTAATTGCTTAGGCGGCAAGCCAGCCTCTTCCACTTTTCAGCGGGCTACAGGAAAAGTAAATGAAAGTAAAATGCTTAGGCGGCAAGCCAACCTCTTCCACTTTTCAATGGGTAACAAAGTAAGAAGCAAACAAGGCGGCAAGCCAGCCTCTTCAACTTTTTAGTGGGAAAGAAGAACACAAGTACTGAAATTAAAGAGCTGATCAGTACTACTAAGACAGTGCTCCAATATGGCATTAGATTTAGTACAATAAGAGGGAACCAAATCAAAATGAAGCCCAAGTGTTAGGAAATCAACTCAATGACATTACAACGACTAGGCAACATGATATAATGATGAAATACTGAAAATACTAGGTCTGATATGAAGGAGCAGCAGTCTGATATGAAAAAGCAGCATGCACAAACTCCAACCAGCAACCTTCAAAAGCTCGTATCTCCCAAACTTGTGCTCCTAATGTATTGGGGCATCTCGGCTCGATAGGGAGCGTGAGCTGCAGCGACAGAAATGGGTGGAATCTTACCGGCGGGACCGCTCCCATTCCACTGCAATGCCCTATAGATAGTAGGTGGGCCGGGTGGGATGGGATTATAGTGCTATAGTGCCGAAGGGGGCCCCCACTATAGCTATACTAGCAGTCGGGCCCTCACCGTAATAAAAGTAGTTCCCTCACGCTATATAGGTAGGGCCTCCCCATTCGAATGACCCTTCCCTCCTCATTTGAACTCAAGATCGATCCAGCCCCAACTCCAAATGACCTCAACAGCTAGGTTTCCAAGTTCTAGCCACCTAACTCGACCAACCAGCACTTAAACTTAGGCACGCTTTCCAACACAGAAGTGGCCCAAGGGCACAACTCCCAAGGAGGGCGACCAGCAACCATAAATCAGATTCACCTTGAAAAATCACAAGATTCCAGGCAAGGGCACCCAGAAACAAAGACTCCAACAAGCCAATATCCACAAAATTTCGTCAAGTCTTCAAAATAGTACAAGCATGAACGTGGGTCAGCAGTAGACTAAAAAACACTCTCCAAATCTCCATACAGCAATAGAACTCACCAAAAATGTCTCTAGAAGACATCAAAGCTGCACCAAACTGAAAACACCAACATAGCCATCACCATTGAAGCTCAATCTACAACCTCTGAGTGAAGAAGCGGTCATTGATCAGCTAGGAGTTGTCTTTCAAACTCAAAACTGATGAAGAAACTAGGAGGCATCTCAACCTCGAAGCAAGAGTCTGAATAAAATTCAACAACACTTCGTTATGAAAAGATAATGGATAACAAATGAAGAGCCAAAGCACTGTATTTATAGATTTCCAACCCCAAAAATTCAAACTTCATTTCCCTCCAAAAAGGGATGCCCAAATAAGAGGAATAAAATAATACATATTATGTTAGTTTTTAGTGATCAGATATAAACTCAGAAATTTAATGCAAATCAGACAATAACACAACAGATATCCTGGGAAAACCCTCCACTTGAGGGAGAAAAAACCCAGCAATGATCTTCCTTATATATATTCAACAATCGGCAATGAAGCTTTACAAGGAATGGCTTTCAAAAAGCCTGATATAATCAGATCACTCTCCTTAGAATAATCGATCTGCTCTTATGCCATTACAATAATGATCTTCTGACTTATCCGATCTGCTCATGACCTTTAATCTACTCTTGATGGAATGCAATTTGCACTTGATAAGGACTACTCTGCCTATGAATTTGTCTTGCTCTTAAATAAGCTCAATCTGCTCCTTCTAAGTCTGCTCTAACTTGCAAATATGCTTGTGCTTGAAATGATACGAATGAGAGGAGAATGATCTTGTATATATACAAGAGAGAGGCACCTTATTACAAGAGGTCGGCCTTCAATAATATAATTTCCTTTTATAAATATTAGGTCGGCCTTGTATGTAATAAATACAATATTATTTACATAGAATCAAGAGTCGTCTCCTTAGCAAGTCGACCACAATGAATATTTTATTTCACAAATAAAATCACATTAGTATAAGATTGCCTTGCAATTTAAATAGCCAAATAGGCTATATTTAAATTGCACTCCACAAATCGTGCAGGGCTAGAAGTATAATCCAGACGCTGCAAAACATCAACACTCCCTCTCAGCTAGGGAGGATACTTCTAGCTGCATAAGACATATCACCTCATCGTGATGTCAACCACAATGGCTACTCCCATATGTGGAAAGGAATGATATCACCTCATCGTGATATCAGATATCACCTCATTGTGATATCAACCATCATGGCTACCTCCATAGATGATATGTACAAGTGCTCATCACTTAAAGTGATGTTGTCACCTCACCGTGACTTTCACCATGGCTCTCTCTGAGGGTGAAACACAAGTACAAGAGAAATCATCACGGACTCCCTCACGTGATGTTGTCATGGAGTCACACACATGACATCCACCATGGCTCTCCCAGAGGGTGGAATCAAGGGATTTCAGCTCGAACTTCTCTTACAGAGAAGAACTCATCAACAAGGGATTTCACCTCGAACTTCTCTCACAGAGAAGAACTCATTAAAGAGGATCACTGAAACTGAGACTCCTTCTCAGTTAAGGTTGTATTCTCCACCTTACCAAGCTTATCTCGAAATTACACAAACTTTATCCTGAAGAGAGGCTTGGTGAGAATGTTTGTCGTCTGCTCATCAGTGTTGATATACCTCAACTGTATAGCTTTCCTCAATACCATATCTCTGATATAGTGGTATTTGATCTCAACATGTTTGGTTTTGTCATGAGACACAGGATTGACAGAAAGCTTCACACAACTCTGGTTATCACAATGAATGATAGTAGGCTCCATTGATTGTCCAAACAATCCTGCAAGGAGCTTACGAAGCCACACTGCTTCCCGAGCTGCCACACAAGCTGCAATATACTTTGCCATTCTTCTAAACCAAGGAAGTAATGTAGCCAAGATCCTTCATTTCAAATTCAGAAGCTAACTCCTCCTTGCATTGATAATGAGATGATCTTCTTTAGTAAGAAATAAATCAACATAAAGAACCAAGATCAACTAAATTACCATCTTCTTTAGGTTCGGTAGGCTCCCTCTGAATCTTCAAGTACTTGCATCAACCGTCTGACCTCTTCGTTCAAGATTGCTTGCAACACTTGCCTTAGATAAATGTTTTCTAGAGCACACCTCTGATATAGAAGAGAGTTTAGAATTGTCCTCCTCCACCTCATCCCAGATTGCTTCATTTTGAATAGGTTTGTGGAGCTACCAATATCAAATCCAGATGACTGTCTTGTGCAATTTTGATCTCGACAGCTGAAGAGGACTTCCAAGGACTTTATCATTGGCCTTGCAACGCTGCAATCTTCACTTCCTCTCAATGAGTCACAGAACTCCCTTTTGATCCTTGCCTCAGAGATTGCAAAGATGACTTCTGGAAGTGAGCTCCCTCTAGCCACCAACTCAATCCCATGGCTGCAAGTTGTGACTCCATGCTTGATCATTTCTTTGGTCGGCATGACTTCGTCACAAGATGCCTAAAGCTCTTCCTCCTTGTGCAATCTCTCATTACTTTCTTGCTCCTCAACCCGTCCTGGAAGCGTTTTAGAGAGAGATTACTAACAGTTTGTAACTAGAATCATACAAGATTTACTATCTCAAGTTATAGCATGAATACAAAAATCAACCTACAAGTGAAATATGTAGCAAATATCAAAAGGTCAGAATGAAGGGATAAAGAAACTTATCTTTATTGAATTCTGGTAAATCTTTCTTCCATCTTTTACTCCTCTCGAGAGTGCTAAACTCAGCACAACAAAAGACAATCTGCACAACTACAGATTTCTTGAATGCATTATGCAATTAGTATATAGAACCAACCCTCTCCAAGAGTCAAGGCTCTATCAGAGTTCATGCATTAGAGAATGATATCAATGTGACCAACTAATCACCATCAAAATTGCAGTTCTCCTTTTATTTCAGAGTCACTCAGAAATCTTCACAACCAGTATGAACTAACTTGCAATGAATAAATGAAATCTTCAAAAAATCTTATGCTAGTGAACACAATTCAAGAGAAACCACAATCTCTCTTTACTAATCACACAAGATCCAAATAAATGATATAACTCAGCAAACTGAAATTCAGCCTAGAAAGGTGATTTCAAACAAACAAGGAATACTTATCTCTTTAAATATTTTGATGGATGCAAATACTTGACACGGTATGATACATTGCTCTTGTGCTCAAAACAGTCCACAACCTTCACGGTTTGAACATAGGCCCCTAGCAAGGATAAATTTGAACATGGTCTTTGACCTTTCAAATTTACGATGCACTTTGTTTCTTGCTGCAACCCAACAGATTATGAAATAGATGCAACATGCTTACTAGCAATACACGATGAATGAAGGTGACACCAAATGATCTCATCCACTGGATCAAATTCAAGAGAAAACATGATCTTTACTACACACATGATCAAACAAATGTTATCAGATCTGCACAACTCAGCAGACTGAGTTTTACCCTAGATTCAGAAATATAAACAAACAAAAGAATACTTATCTTGTTGAAATCAGAATCTCCTAAAGTGTTGCACTTAAACATTGAATGAAACACCAAGGAGACTTCAGCCTTGTATTGATTCTCAATGGAACTTGCATCAGCATCATCCTCAATTGATTGTCACATTACCATCAACAAGCAACTGAACATAAATACCATGATACAACGGCTGTGAGTCTTGAAACAACTTATTACTTAAGACATATCAGATACTCCATTGTGATCTACCTCCAAAAGGTTCTTCATCACAGTCAGAACTGTATTTGTAAGAGGCAATCCATCCTTCGTCCCGATCAGAAAAGGTAGGCTTCTTGTTTCTTTGAAATCCTTCTTCCCTCTAACATCACATAGCAGATCTTATACGGATTGAATGACTCTCAGGAATTATATCTTCACTGCTGCAAATGATGACCTGATAACATGCTTTGGTCAAAATGATAATGAGGGCCCTACACATTTCTCAGTTGCTAGCGATTTCATCAGCAATTGTTCGCTTGGAGTTAAAGTCGAGTATGCCCTATGTAGTGACTAATGAATCATGAATATGGCTAGATCTTGAGCCACACCAAGTTGTTACTCTTGATCGAAGATCATAGAGGAACAAGTAACGAAAACTTTCAGGCCAACAACTTAATCACTATATACACTATGCTCTTCCCTCAGCATCAACGATATACACTTTGCTCTTAAAAAAAATAATCACAAAGATACACGCCCAGCAATGATAATCAGATCAGTAACTTTACTTAATGATTTTTATCAGGTCTGAATGCAACATACATCAGTCCCAATGCTGCATGCCAGCTTATTTCATTGACAACTTTGTCCAGACCTTATCTTCAGGCTGCATAATATAGCTGATCGGATCTTTTCTTGGACCCACTCTGATACCATGTTAGTTTTTAACTTTTTAGTGATCGGATATAAACTCAGAAATTTAACACAAATCAGACAATAACACAGCAGATATCTTGGGAAAACCCTCCACTTGAGGGAGAAAAATCCCAGCAATGATCTTCCTTATATATATTCAACAATCGGCAATGAAGCTTTACAAGGAATGGCTTTCACAAAGCCTGATATAATCAAATCACTCTCCTTAGAATAATCGATCTGCTCTTATGCCATTACAATAATGATCTTCTGACTTATTCGATCTGCTCATGACCTTTAATCTGCTCTTGATGGAATGCAATTTGCACTTGATAAGGACTGCTCTGCCTGTGAATTTGTCTTGCTCTTGAATAAGCTCGATCTGCTCCTTCTAAGTCTGCTCTAACTTGCAAATATGCTTGTGCTTGAAATGATATGAATGAGAGGAGAATGATCTTGTATATATACAAGAGAGAGGTGCCTTATAACAAGAGGTCGGCCTTCAATAATATAATTTCCTTTTATAAATATTACGTCAGCCTTGTATGTAATAAATACAATATTATTTACATAGAATCAAGAGTCGTCTCCTTAGCAAGTCGGCCACAATGAATATTTTATTTCACAAATAAAATCGCATGAGTATAAGATTGCCTTGCAATTTAAATAGCCGAATAGGCTATATTTAAATTGCACTCCACAAATCGTGCAGGGCTGGAAGTATAATCCAGACGTTGCAAAACATCAACATATTAAACTCATTGCTTGAGAATTGTGGCATCCATTTTACTTTAAGATAAAATATAATTTAAAACATTTCAATCTCCAACTTAGGCATCCAAAATGAGGCCCATCCTTTAAACACAACTTCAAGTCATAACGCCTAGACATGGGGTCCAAAAGCAACCATGGAATATAATGTGACTTAAGTTATGAAACATTCATTTTCGAGCTCCAAGAATGCTAGAGAAGCCACTGCCAAAATAGAACTGCCTCACTGCCAAAATTAGAAACTGTGTGTTGAACTGCTACCAAACTACACTGCCAAAAATAGCACTTACTAAAAATAGCATACTGCTAAAAATAATGACTCCAAACTCTGTTTGAGCACAAACCAGGCAGCCTTCGTAACTTACTAAAAATTCAAAATAGCAAGTCCAAAAATATTCTCTAATTGAAATGCATGTCACACCCCTTTGAAGCCCTCTAAAAACCTAGAAAGACCTAAAAAACATTCTACCAAACTCTTACATGCAACCCTTGAAATCTCAGAAGGAAACCTCCTAGAAAATATGAAGCCCTAATTCTGCCTTCGACTAGCCTACGGGCCTCCGAAAATAGGCTACCAGTCACTGGAAAGCATAGGGCTAAAATGGGGACATTACTCATTGGTGGTGACATTGAATTAGCTAATGACCATTATCATAGTGTTGATGTTTATTGTGACTTCTTTGGTAAACTCTTGCAACCCATCCAGGAAAGCATCAACAACTATGGAGCATGGAACAATCGTTGTCTTCAATCCCAATCCCCAAAAAGGACTAGTATGAGCTAAAGCATCACTCAACCCAAGGGATGGATTGTCAAACATGTAAACATCATGTTTTGGTCATGTTGGTGTACGTTTTATAATTCACCGAACATTTAGAATAAAATGTCAAGGACGCTCTACCCTCTCTTGAACAAAATCACTACGTGTGCCAAGATTGCAAGAAAGACCACACGGCAACTCCAAGGTTTATATGTGCGAAAGGGCAACTTTATGTGGGTTAGTTTCCTTGGTTATGTATGCTGAAATACAATGGGTACTTACGCTCAAAAATCATTCACAAGTTAGGACTTAGACGAATTTGATATTAAATACTCTTCTCTCTTTTTTGGGGGGGGGATTTTAAGTTTTGGAATTTCAAAAAAAGGAAAAAAAGATAAGGGTTTAGAAGTTCTATGCTACTTCTAAGAACTCAAGAGACAGTAAAGACTAGGTGAAACCAATAACAACACTTTGCTTCGCCACATAAATGACAACTGCACAAAGTAAGTGCAATCTTCTAGGGTTGTGCTCAAGATTTTCATACCATGAATAGTACCATCAATAGAACAATATTTTATTCAAAGTAGAAGTTAAAGCATCCACAATATAGGCTCAGGCTAACTTTACGCATTGAACAAAAATCATTCATTCAAAGAAAGTATGAGCAAGAGTTTCACCAATCTATACTATCAAATCTTTCATTCATCTAACAAGCATGCAAATCAAATTCTATTCTAAATTTATTCTATGTTGAAGGAGATATGCAACCATGCAACCACTTGATAACAAAAAGGATTCAAAGGAAACTTGCAATATGAACTCTTATTATCCAAGTAGCTCTACACAACAATTTCATAAAACTCTCTTCACACCATGAAATGAGAGAATAGGAGTTTATATAGAGTTTTGAAAAACAAATGAAAGGCCAAGATCAATCTAAGATTAACGGCTGAGGTCAAGGCACAACAACCCTAATTAGGGTTTCCCAAAATAACATCAACAGCGGGTGCATGGAGGACAAGTGGCACAAGGATCTATTTTCTAGGGGGCGCATCCTTATCCTCTTGATTGGCAATGTGTTCAATGGATCTGGACACAATCGGGCTGACCTCCTCCATCGTGACATGTGGCAGCATATTCACCTTGAATTCCAATCCGTCCAAGTCCTTAGCACACATGGCAAAAGCAATCTCCCATTCCAATTCCTTTTTCTGGAAGGCATCCCGAATAGACAAGAAGCTCGATGCCTTAGTCAAATTCTACTTCAGGACCGGTCCAGTGATGGCGAAGAAAATCTCCTGAGTTCTAAGCTTTAGACTTTCAAGCTGCATATCATTTTCTCGAATGATCCCCTTCTCAAGTACATCCACAGCTACAAGGAAAATCTTATTCTAAATCTCTCTCATCTGTTCCTCAACTCTGATTCCATCGGCCTTCACTTTTTCCAAGACTTCGCTTCGTGCAACCAAGGCTCAATACCAAGTGTTGAAATCATATGCAGCACCTACTGTAATTATTTTTCCATCAACCAATTCTTGCTTTGGAATTCCTTTCAACACTCTAAGGCACGGGATAATTTTGTCCTGAACATCCTGAAGGTTATCCCATGCTTCCGCCATGACTGTGATTCTGGAAAGCAAAGAAGAAGTCTGTCCATAGGCCAATATTAATTTTTTTACAAATGTGGCTGCTTCTTCACTTTTGCTCGCCATCCTTAGCCAAAATATCCTGAGTTGGCACGGAATCTTCTAGATTTCCTTGAGTTTGAAAATTTCCAAAGCATTGGATTTTTATTTTTTTGAAAATTTCTTCTAAGTGTGGAAAAATATAAAAATATTCTAAGTGTTGAGCTTTATTTTTCCAACCTTTTCAAAACTTAATCATCTTTTAATTATGGAGAAATTTCATTTTATCCATGGCCAACCTCATTACATTTTCTCTCTCTCCTTTAGCTGGGCAGACTTTTCCTCTTGAATGGACATCTTGTGCTAGGGTGGACTTCATGGTTTGCCAACCATCTTCAAGTGTGAGCGAACTTGGCACTTGTCTTGGACATATTTATTCTTCTAGGTGGACCTCATGGTTGACTTGACATACTTGGTAAGGGCGAACTTTGAGCTTTAACAAGCCATCCATGTGTTGGGCGGACTTTGGAGTGCCTTGGACATCTTTCCTTGTTGGGCGGACTTGGCCTTCTTCACGCCAGGCTTGGTAAGGGCAGACTTTGCACATTTTTGGGCATTTCCTACCTTGGGCGGACTCTACCTTCTCTTGGACATCTTCTTTCTTGGAGGGCGGACTTGGCACTTGCTTGGACATTTTCCTTTGGAGGGCGGACTTCGCAATTGCTTGGACATTTTCCTTTGGAGGGCAGACTTGGCCTTCCCCTTGCCATTCTCTACCTTGGCAGACTTTGAGCTTGGCTAGACATACCTAGGCGGACTTGGTACATCCTTCACCATCTCCATATTTCCTCTTGAGCATCTTCCTTTGGGCGGACTTCATGGTTGTCTAGCCATACTTCCATATCTAGATTTGATGATTCTTGTGCCATTTTTATGTTTACTTGGAACAAAACCTCACTTGGAGATTTTCCCTTGCGTTTTATACTTGGAGACACAAAAAATTTATTCTAAAGATATGAACGTTATCACCATGGCCTGAGGGACCCAATAATCCTAAGTCAACTTTTGAAAAAGCTGAAAAAAAAACAAAAAAGCAGGTCAAAAAAGCTACTTCAATGCCAAAAATTAAAAAAGCAAAAAAGCTACTTCAATGCCAAAAATTAAAAACGCAGAATCCCACAAAAATAGGAAGGTGTCAAAATTGACCCAAAGCAATGGTGTTTTTCGTCCTCCAAGCCTTCTAAGCACTTTGACGATGTCCAAGACACTGTTTTGAGCCCAAATTCCTTATTTGACTTGGATGACTTCTCAAAAACTCTAACCCCAAACTCCGAAAGAAATGAACTTATGAAATTGTAACGCTACGACAAAACCCTAAAAAGCAAACAACTAGGGGTCCCCATTTGTAATGGGGTGATGTGTGAAATAGGTCACAACAGGTCCTTCCTCCCAAGCTTCATAGGTGACAAGTCTGAAATCTCCTTTCCTTGTTGCTGTAATGAAACCTTTAGAAGCAACCAAACTATGTTTCGACAACACTGTTACATCCCCTCTAGCCGAACATGTTAATGACAATGGAATTAAGGTCGTTATGTTAGTTGCAAGTAACTACTTTTCATGTGAAAATGAAATTGAGGGTATAATAATTATTTTATATGTCGTAAATATAAATGTGAATGATTTTCTTTCATATACGAAAATGAATATGATGATGATGAGATTATATTTAAACGTGTATATACACGTCGTAAATGGTCTAACCCTAGTCTTTTTGTCAAGTGGTTGCAGGATCATCAACACTCGAGGGGAAAGGGAAATATCATCAGGGAGAGGTCGTGGTTAGCAAAGGATCAATTTTATCTTCATACCTTGAGCCAGTGTAAGACAGTTGCATCAAAGTCATAACTTGGCCATAATTAATTTAATTTAATTATTATTAAACAAATCAAATTAAATTATATACTAGCAATCTCCTATGTAGATGAGCGAACTAATTCTTGGAATATATCCTAGGAGAATTGCTTCAGTTATAAAAAGAAAATATTAAATTAATAATAGTAAAAATAATTCCAATGCCATCAATCTAAATCTAAAGTATAAGGCTTAAAATCAAAAATTAATTAATTGAAGTTGGGAGTCGTCGGTTTTTGTAAGGGGAAGCCTTACCGTCATCTTGCTTTGGCGCCTTTGAATGAATCGGCGAAGAAGGAAGCTTAGCAGTCGCGTAGGCTCATGTAATTTTGGGAATGGAGGTTTCAGTGAAGATTCACATTTTTTATTTTGGGGTTTTGCTTTTGAGGACTTCTTCTCATCACTTCTACTCTATTTTTGCAGGGGGGTGGTGAAGGGAGGCATTCGCATCTTTCTTTTTGTTTTGGAAAATATACTCTGTCAATATCGTTTCACTCGATTGGTACTTCACCTTCATTATGGTTATCACCTCTCTCTGGCAGCAAGCTTCTCATTCCTTTCCTCAGAATCTTAAGTTTGTGTTAGCTTTATTTGGCGCCTGCTTCCAACGGGTCTGGATTATTCTTCTCTCTATCTTTGCATTCTATCATCTCATTTCTAGTCAAGAATCTCTAAAAGACATCCGTTGATTTTAATCTTGCCATCGAGATTTGAGGAAGAAGAGTTGGCTCGAGTTGATCAAAATCCATGTTTCGATGGTGTTAGTTTGTTTATCAAGTAGCTACCTCTGCCATTCCTGGACCAGTTGGGTCTTTTGTGAGCTCGTCACTTGGATTGCTCTTTAGAAGAAAAGAAAGTTCGTTAATTTTACAGGCATGTTTAGATTTATTTTTTTTGGTTAAATAATTACAACGAAGGTCATCTTTTTATCGATCTTTTAATACTCTGGAAGAGAAATGAATGAAATTAAATTCTTGTTCATAGATTATACCATAATGAGGTCTCAACTGAAATTTGATCCATATCACATAATTTTGTTATTATCTTGTGTGAGAATTATCTCTATCTCCTCTTTACCGATTTGAACTGCCAATTGATTTGTCTTAAGACCTTTGTAATTCTTGATTTGTCTTATAGATCGAATCATCTCCTCTTGTATTTGAAGCTAGTCTTGGGTATTTACTTGTTCACCCGAATCTTTATGAGATGTATATATGTGAGTCTTGAAAACCCTCTGTGTCGAATGAATCTCTTTTATTATGAAACTTTGTGGTTAAGATTTAACCTTGAATTAAGAATAAAATGATAAGCAAACCAATCATTGTGAATTAGACCTAGAACTGAGAATAACTTGAGTAGAGAATGGTTAAAGTGTTCTTCCTTGATGCAAGAAAGAATATGCTTATGTTTTCCTGAAAGGAAATTTTGGTCGGAGCCTTTTAAACCCTTTTCTCATCTTTGTAAATCTGAAATAACTTTATCTAATCGGAACTCAAGATGCAAGATGAATTTTTGAAAATATAAAGTATATTGAATTAAAGAAATAAAAATATTAAATGTCGAGCAAGGGTGAGAGTGCTGACGGCACGAGAGTGCCAGTAATGATAAAAATCCTTGGCCAAGGTATGATGCCAGTTAGGCATTGGTCAGCTATTCTGAACCAGATATACTTTTAGTCAAAATGATCCTTCTGGTTAAGAGGTACCTACAGAGGAGGGATCGACCAGCAGTATAGGTTCATGACACCAGGCTCAAAATGGCATGATGATAATTTGATCCTTGTTGATTACCCTCGTGAAGGGTCGAGTTCTTCAGTTGAAGAAACTCGGGAGACCAGTAGGTCTTGGTTGGGCGGAAAAAGCCCTTGATAATGTTTCTCTTTCTCTCAAAGATAAAGTTGTTCAAGCAATTCAACATAATGATGATCTCATTTTGTATTCTTTCCTCTCTCGAAATTTCAGGTACTTGCCTTTACTTATTTAAGTTTAATATCAATGCTGCAATAAAAGATATTTCCTTCTAGTTAATTGTTTATATGTACAAATCTGCAATTGAATATTTAGACAGTTGTTGTTCTTTCCACTGAAGAGGGAAAACCTGGAAGTTAGTTAATGTTCTTTGTGTTTTCAATTACTTGAAATCAGTTAGTCGTTTCCTTCCTTCCAGCTCAAACTGAAAATTTATGAGTTAGTTGTGAAATTGAATAAGATATTGTTATTTAAAAATTGTTTTTCTTTCCATTCCAAATTGCAAAGGAAACCTAGCATGAAGGCAAGTTAGTTGAACTTCGGCTGAAATTGGTAGTTGGTTTACATTTTTAAACTGTAGAATAAACTAAGTGTTACAAACACCTCAATGTCAAAGATATTGAAGTCACCTTGATTCAACACTTCCAATGTGGAGACTTCATCCTCAAACCTACTTATGCACTCACTATCAAGCAGCCTCGGAAGATTATCAATCACCAAGTGTAACACATCCTCATGGTTTGATTTCAAATCATCAAAAAGCGGTAAACCACACTCTTTCTCATGCTTGGAGACTTCATCAAATGCTTCATCCTCCACCACAAAGAGTGGACTATCATAATATAAATTGACTCAATACCCACTTCAAAGTGAGGATTGTCAAGAATTTGGAAGTCGTCCCTTTTCTCTTGCTCAACTCCATCTCGCTGATCCAAATATGCACATGCAACTTCTGATTTTCTTGTGATGCTTTCTAGATCAAACTCCTCTCAAAGACTATCAAGCTCACCAATTACTTGCTTGATTTTTTCCACTCTCTGCTCATTCTCTTGTTCCTTGAAAAGTTTGAAATCAGAAAGTTGATCTTTTGCCTCCTTTAGTGCCATTTGGGTATCTTCTAACACCTTTGTTGATTCGAGCTTAATGGTAAGCTCATCAACCTTTCTCTCCTTTTCTTGGAATGCACCAATGGTCTTCTTTGCAATTATGAAGGCATAATCTCGATCTCTAATCAAGTGTAAATATTTTGATTTTATGGTCTCCAAAGAGTCTGATAATTTGCAGCTCAGGGAGAGTGACTCCATCCCTAACTCCTTTATGTCTCTCATCCACTTGAGCCTTCCAATAGAGTTCTTCAATCAAACTATGTGCGCGGTCAAATTTAGATAGAGCTTGCACTCCATTTTCAACTAACACCATGAATTGACCTTCCCACTCATAAGTAAGAAAAGATGGTGAACTGCTGATAGGCTGCAAGTAAAAATCAGAACTTTCATTCTTGCCATCAATGACTCCTTGGCTGTCCCTAGACTCTTGTCCCTAATCACCCACTTGATGACATTGCTCGACACCAAGATGGTAATCAGTTCCATGCATTCTTAAATCAGATTTGTGATCAAGAACACCATCAAACTCTTCATTGTCAGGAGCCCTATGGTCTTCTAAATCTACTTCCTCCTCGCTATCACTTTGATCAAAGGTTAAGGAAGCCCCCAACTCAAGCAAAGAGTCACTACTAATTGCTGATATAAAGTCCTCATCAGGATCCATCCCATCATGCTCCTCTACTGGATTCATTGAGAAGTTGAACTGATTTCTTTTATGTATAAGATTTTCCCACTCAACACCAAGATTACTATCACTGGAATGATGAAGTTGCTCCCAAATAGATGTTGTTCTGAGAATTTCAGTAGCAGAAAACTCTTCCTTAGTGGCTGCAACCTTCTCAAAGAGGTCATTGTGGAGCTTTGCCTTACAAGCTCCTTCGTCAAAAACATTGTCTTCTCCAATGGGAACCTCATAGCTTACAATGTTTTCTGAATTTTGAACATCATCTGGGTCAAAGGGAAATTCATCCCAAACAGGTTCCTTGGCATACTTAGGTGCCATCACACCCAAATCCCAAGTGCTAAAGAGCTGATTGTTTTGTTCCAAGGAAAGGTGCTCACTGTACTCCTCTTGGGGTGTTGTCTCTTTAAATAAGTCACTTCCCAACTCACTACTACTGATATCAACATAAGTATCTCTCTCCAAAGGCGTAGTCTGGTAATCAAACCCCAAACCACCCATGTCACCATCATCATAATGAGGTAAGGAATAATCAATGCTAGCTGTTTTGAAAACTCTATTCATTTTGCCTTCAATGAGCCCTTCATCTATAGATATATTACTGATCTCATCATTAGTAGACACATGCATACCTAAGAGGTATTCTTGGTTACTTGTCATAAAGTCTTCGTATGAAAACTCCTGAGAAGTTGGGTCAGAAACAAGAAGAGAATTCTCCATCAACAATTCTTCAACATGACTGGGTACGAACACATCCGAATCACCATAAACATCAGCACTATGATAATGGTCATAAGCTGATTCATTATCATCGGAGTACAATTCAATCACATTTACTTGCCCCTTTTCCAAGCACCAATGAGTTGAGTCCTAAGCTCCTTATAGCTGAAGCATACCTACTTCCTATAAATCTCATTGTGGGTCATGTCACCTAGTTGTCAACTCCTAAATGTGTGTCCTATCCCATCTTGTCCCCTAGTGACCAAAAATTCGAGAGTGTGCAGCCAACAATCTCTATGGAAACGTTTTCACGGGGTTTACTACTACCATGGTGGTCCTATACTCTCACCTCCAGTGGTAGACCCTTTGAAGGATCTATTAGGTGTAGAGGTTTCCACTATAAACAATTTAGAGGAAAGGGAGATAAGACAATTAGATGCTTCCAATTTCAAAGCCCTTTTGATGGATGTGTGTAAAGAATTGGGTTCAAGGGCATTAACTAGGCATCTTAGGGGCTCTTTCAACCCATCCATGTAGAGGAAAGTCAAATGCCCCTCTAACATATCAAGTGCCATCACAACTACCCTTGGGAAATTAGACACATATGCATCCACTAATCCATGGTGTTGTTGTTGTGCCAATTCCATAAAGTGCTCCTCTAGGTCTTGCCTCTCAAATTTGTCAATCAACCTCCTACAACACTCCTTGTAGGTGTGATAAGTTTATGCTTTTGAGTGACTAGGCTATGATACCACCACTCATGAGCAACCCCCTCCAAGTGAAGGAACACAAATTTGATCATTTCCTCCTTGTACATAGGGCTCAATGAGAAGTACATGTTCAATTTTTGGTTCCAAGTTCAAGTTGTGGCTTTGTTGGATCCATCAAATGAGGGGACAATAAGCTTCCCCAAGCTACTTTGCAAATCTTCATGAGGTCTATTTTGGTGGGTTTACTTCCATTCTTGGTTCTAGTTTTTTACTTCAATGTGCAGAAATTTGTTAAGGGAATGTCTACTCAAAATTCAGCACTTTTTGCCTCATATTCACTTAGAGTGTCCACGTCTCACTTCCAAAAGTAGTCTAAATCTTCTTCCTGTGGCATGGCTTCTTTTTGCAAGAACATGACTCTTGGTGGTCTAATACCCATGACTGATCTCACCGGGTTGTTCTGGTCTACTACTAAAGATTCCCCTTGTGCACCATTACATGGAGGCATAGTGACATGATTTGTTTTGCTGGTTCCATTACCCAACATACTCTACATGAAGAGATCAATGAGCTATTATTACCCATCCTTCAACAATCTCGTCACATTGAAAATTTCCTACTATTTGTCCTCATGTGACATAATCTACTTCCTTTGTTCCCTAAGTTGATATCCGATCTCCCTATCACTCACTCACATGCAATATAAATATCTGATTTTTTGTGTTTTTTATTTTGTTTTTCTTTTACCGAAGTTGTTGGTTCTAGTACGGGGGTGGGTACAAGTACGGAGTTCTGGTATGCCAATACAAGAAAAATAAATCCCCTAGGTTTAGTATAGCTAGGTACAACTCTAATATATATATATATGTGCAATATATATATATATATATACAAAATTGCAAATACATTTTATATATGATATATCATATAATATAATATTTATAATAATAATGACATTTGAATCTTTGATAGTATGATACTTCATCGTTGATCAACGATATTTTATGATATTCATAATGATAGTTGTCTAAGTTAGTTTTGGTCTCCACTCCTAGAACCCCTCATTGTAATCAAGTTTCCTATATGACAAGAGATTCCAATAACTAGTGGGGACTAAGAGTGGAGACCCAAATTGGGTTGAGGGGCACATCCCTCTATGAGTCGAGGGGCAACGCCCCCGCCACCAAGCTCAAAGTTAGGTATTTGAAACCACACAAACCTTTATGGAGCATGTCATTTTCACAATTTTATCACTAGGTATTTGGCACATCTTTTTTACAAAAATGTTTTTAAAAAATGTCTTTTAATTTTTATTTTTGTTTGGGTGACCCTTGGGTCCCCTTAGGTTCTCCCAGGGTCCTGCCCAGGGACATTGGGTTTGTTGAATATCCTTCACAAATCTAAACAAACCCAAGGTGTTGGGGTGGGACCCTAGACAAAACCAAGACACTCCAATTGCAAGACCAATACCCACACCCAATTGGTACAAGACCGAGACCTTAAAGGTGTGTACCCAATAATGTGGGTTTTATTTTATACCTCCCACATGTTGGCCAAGGCTTCAGCTTTGATGACACTATAAATACCTCAACAAAACGGATACATCCTAACAAACCCAAAAATACTACAGCCATAAAAATAAAAATAAAATTGTATTTTCTTCAAACAACACATACAACTTGAAATTCATCAATTTGATACTTTTACAAATCTAAACATGCTAGTCTGATACATATGCAAATCTAAACACCTTTGATGTTTCTAGGTCTCTTTGCATATTGATCTACTCCTTGAGGGTTTTCAACCCCAAGATGGTCAAACTTACCATGCTTGAAGTGTTATGTCCCCAAATGCCACTAGGTGTTGTGAAAGTATCACAAACCTACGAATGTAGTTGATTTTTGTTTTCAAATTTCTCAATTCATTTTCTCTTTCCCTCTGCTTCCTATTCTTTGTGCTTCCTCAATCATAGGTAATCCAATCCTCAATTGATGGCAATCCGACTAAGAATTTTCTTCCTCGATAGATGGCAATTAACTAATAGACCAATCCTACTTAACTGACCCTAACTAACTCATTCCCCTTATTCCCTTATTTAACTTACCACAATGACTCATCCACCTTATTTCATGATTTAAATTATTTTAACTAACCCGACTATTCTTATGTTGCCAATCCTTTCACTCTATGCTACTCCTACACTATTCATTCAAAAAGAGGACATTACACAATCTGTAACTAGGAGGAAGTGCCAAACTTGTTGTCACGAATGTCACTATGTAGGTTTGAGGTTATGATAATTAATCACCCATGAATCGGCCAACTTGCAAGTTCACGTGATTAGATCACAATTTTTTGATGACTAATCAGCATAAACTCAAGAAAAAAATGGGGCACACAATTTAATGAAAAAGCCAACAAAAATTGTTTGAAAATTTTGAGAAACTCAACTAGCAACGAATAACCAAGAGTACTCATGATTTTTTGCAGATTAATGTTACTATGATACCAACAATCTAACAATCACCTATGATTAATCACCAAAGTAACCAAGAGGCAAAGGTATAGGCACAAAAACAACAATGGCAATTGCCATTTTCAATTAGGGTTAGAGAAGATATAACAAAGAGTACACTTGTGTTGTGTATTTAGTCAACAAAAGATATGGGTAAGGGTATAGCTACAAGGTCACCATCCTATGCCCAAGATTCCTCGTAACCATTCAAAGAAACGCTACCACACAATCCATTTGGCATATGCATTTTCCTTCGACTTAGCAAAGTTAATGGAGAAGTAGATTCCAAATAGATGAGCAATAGTTTATCATATAATTAAATTACACAGTATCCTTTACACAATCATATGCAAGGACAAAACCACATTGTATTAAAGTGAAAGCAAACTTTAAATTCAACCAGAAACTAACTCGAGTGTAAGAAATGACACAAAATTTCAAAATTCTAATTTAACAAGGCTATCATTTCATTCAATGCCATTTGAGTGAGAGAAATGATGCAAGGTTTAAAACTTCTAGTTCAACAAGGCAACCACTTATTTCAGAACCAACAATTACATCTTTAGCATCATGCACTGTTTCAACCATAGTTGTAAAACTTGAACTCGGCAATAACTCGACAAGCCCAAAAAATTTGAAAACTCCGGACTTAGCAAAAACTTTGACAAAAACTCGACAATAACTTGGCAAATTTATCGAACATTTGAAAATACATAATTTCTTAAAATATTCTTCAAAAACACACATATATATATTGAATTTGTAGAACATATTACTAATTTCCATCATATATAAATCAAAGTTTGAGTTTAATACATATCAAAGACCAAAAAACAAGTTCAAATTCTTAATACATATAAACTTCAAGCTTCAGTATCAATGAAAATTGTAAATCATAAGTTTCTTCTATGACTAAAACTCAAAAGAATTTGTCGTCGTGTGGGTGTTGTTGAAGTAGATGGTATAGGTGCAATATCCTCAATAGGAGCCTCAACCGGTGCCTCAATTGGTGCCTCATGCAAAGTAATAGGATCAAGTTGTGTATGTGAGGAAACTAACTCTATTGGCTAACCAACCTCGCCTTCTACCTCCTCATATGCTGCAACTTCCGCTTCCCATTCAGCTGCCTCCCTCTCCAAATCAACTAACTCATCATCACTTAACCGTGGTTCCACATCGACATCATCAAGCTCAACAATCCAATCTGACTATGGAACAATGTCATCACGATCAAGTCCTTCATGTGAACCCTACCCTTGTACCATCTTCTCATGCAACTGAAGGTTGTACCACACATAGACAAGATCATTCAAGCACTTTTGAGTCAACCTATTGCACTTCTTTGTGTGAATGGCCTCAAAGGCACTCCAGTTGCACTCACAACCAAAAATACTACAAGGCTGAGATAAAATGTGAATGGCAAGCTTTTGAAGATTAGGTGTTGTGGCACCATAATCTTCTCAGCACAAATTTGGAAGGATAACAATTGCCATTAATAACTTAGTAAGGATTTTAACAAAATTAAAAATTAAAATAAATGGCAAAATAATATTAAACACGTGGATTTTTTACCTGGTCGAGTGTCTCACTTACGAAGGCAAAAATTGGAAGAAAACAATGCCCCTTTGGCCTTCTTATAACTCTGTATCTCATCAAGTATGAGATCTCAAAGGTTATCATCATCAACCAATCTTTCAATACATGCGTTGAGGCCAACAAGAACCTCTGCATTTGCTTTGAAAGTAGGAGAGAAATAAAACTTTGGGTTCAAATAGTAGGAAACAACATGAATATGTTGGTGAAGTTGTCACTTCCACCTCTGATCAATTATGTGCCATATGGGTTCATATTTGGTCTTATTTGACCCTTACAAATGTTGAATTGCCTCTTTGCCCTTATCCATGGCCTCATATAGATACCCCATGGGGTTTTGATCGCCATCTACCAATCGTAGAACTCTAACCAACAATTCTAACACCTAAATATCAAAAAATTAACAAAATCAGCAAATTGTAATATTAGAAAATAAAAAAATAAATCATCAATCAGAGTTTGAGAATTTACATTGATGATCTCCATGACTTTGGAAAATCTATTATTAAAAATGGTCTTCACGAACTTCTCTGCTTCAACCTTCCTTCAATAAGGACTCTCCAACCATCTTTCACTCACAAACATGCGCTTGAGGTTGGGCAATGTAGCTAATATACTCTACAAGGTGAGGAAATTAGTAGCAAAGCGTGTGACTCCTAATCACACAAGATCCTTACAATCAATGTTCTCTCTCATGAGACTTTGGACCCATGTGTGGTTGTAGATGCACTTTGTGATATTCCTTCCATCTTCAACCACATTCCTCACCCAACTTAGTTTCCTTATGTCCTCAAGGCGCAAGTCAAGACAGTGGGCAGCACACAAGCTACAAAATAATGTCGGGTGCCTCACCCCTAGAAGTTTACCAGCTGCCACATATGCAGCTGCATTGTTGGTCACAATTTGTATGACATTTTGAACTCCCACTTTCATCACCACCTCATCCAAAATGTTGCACAAGGTCTCTGCATTTTTTATTTCATTGGAGGCATCAACTGATTTTAGAAATACCTGTTGTCCCCTTGAAGCCACTAAATATACTTGGAGAAGTCTATATGAATATGACTATATGTAAAAATATATATATAAATAAATAAATTTTGAAATATAGTTATATATTTTATATTATAACTATATATTTAAAATATATATCTGTGTGTGTGTATATATATATGTGAAGTATGGAATATGTAATTGTAAATAATGAATATTAAAAATATTTACATATTAGAAGTTTGGGCAACCTTTGGACAATTCTATTAAACAGGGTTTACAAAAGTGGCATACACCATCCCATACTTTACAATTTTTTATATTTAATATAAAGAGGCATAAACCACAAAGTGACAATCTAAATTTTTAATATTTATAATAATGTTTTGAAATGACAAGTGTTAGTTTTAATATTTATAATGTTTTATTTTTGTGGAAACAACAAGCTATTCAAGGATGAGGCATACAAAGCATAGTTAGAAAAGATTAAGGTAAACAAAAACACAAAAATGTAGAAATAAAAATTGAAGCATGGATTATAAATGGGTGTTGAACATCATTTGAATCTTATACCAAGTCCTTCAACAATTGTACTTCTACAACTCAGCTCTACAAATTGTGAAATGACTTACCTCCTACAAATTCCAAATTTTTGCCACTACATTTTAGGTTGTTTTGTGCAAGGAAACACATTGACACACAAGCGGGACGCCTCCTATCATTAGAGACCGCTTTGTACCAATATCCAATACAGGTGATGTGTGCTAGTCTCAAAGATGTGCCCCAAGGGATGGGAGATGTGTCTCCCTGCAACCTTGCTTCCAACTCTATTATTTCCCGATAAGACCTATCCAATATCCACCTTGCCAAACTTCATATTCAGACCTCTCAAACAAACTTTATCTTTACCATAGTTGATGCAAGAGCATTGGGTTCATGAGATCTTGCACACCCAAAATGTTAGATTTCTAACAATTTTGCCCTCTTTATTTGTTGTTTCTTTTTGTTGTGATGCAAGTTCATTTCTTTGTGTTGGTCTTGTGCCAGCCCCATTGAAGTTTACATGACTGTGTGACGATCAAGAAAAATAAATTTAATAGAAAAACTTTTGAAACATTGGGACCCACCAAAGCCTTAATTGGATTAGACTTTTCTTTACCTACCAGTTGAATTTAGTGGACCCAAGGAATAATCTTCTATAGTTGAGTAGTCAAATCAATTGGTGGCAATTTCCTCCTAATCCTAGCGGAATCAATTATAAAGGAAATAGTTACAAACCCTATCCATGATCCTCAAAGGCATAGCAAATATGGAAAAATGATAAATGAAGGTGAGGGTGTGAATTAGGTGGCAAATGGAAAAAAGAGTAGTGGAGTCTTTAAAGTTCATATTTAAGTAGCTTTCTAAATATGAATTAAATGCTTCCTTATCAAATTGTACAAAGTATATGGCAAAACCTTATTGCATAGTTCATTGAATCCATGCACAATCCCAATACAACTATGTTTTAGGCTCCAATTTGGTTCAAAATACTCAAAGCATGCATTGAAACTCACATCACAACCCCTTCAAACACCTCTCAAATTGAGCTCATCAGCCTTAGAACAAGCATCCCCTTATATCTTCCCCCACTCAACATGATCCCAAATGCATGTGTAGAGATACGAAAACTTTCCTAGAACCAAGTCATATATGCAAATGCACCTAATCCTTCCCTTTGATTACTCAAACTTCATGATCCCTATTAGAATATTAGTATCTAAATTCATGATTCTACTAATGACCAAGATCCCCATCTCATGATCCAACTCTTCACCAAATTCAAATTCATATATTTTGTTCGTTCTAGCCCTCTCACCACTTCAATCATTGGATGGACTACACAAAAATTTCAACTTGAACTCACAACTTGATCTTCAAGTCCTACACCCTGAACTATCGGTTCTATTCAATCATCAAGTCTAACTCATGATGCAACTCTCCAACAAGTCTCCCTCATGCTCATCCACTTCCTAGACTTTCTAATGTGAACTACATGTCAACTTACTCATGCCCTTAGCACCCAAGTGCAAACTACTAATCTTCCTCATAGCTTGGGGCCTTGCCCTTACAATCACATTCAATGATCAGCCTTATCCTCAACCCAATTATGTAGGCCTCCCTTTATTTTGAGCAATGAGTAGTCCCATACCTTAACCACTCATATCTTTCACTTCCAAGATTGCATTTTACATCTTCTGTTCTTTAACAATCTTCCATCACACACCTTTATTGCATGTTGCACCATCAACAACCAATCCTTGAGTTGTGCAACACCACAACCCCTATGATAATACCCCAACTTTGATTGATCTCTTGTGACCGATGCGCCTCTTGTTACATCTCTGACTTGCCATCATGGCTAGTCATCCAAACTCCATGAGTGTGTTGATGCATTTCCTAAAGTACAATTTCAATTCTTCACATCCAAATATTGTCTCACTTCAAATCTCTAAGTCTTCTCCTCCATCTCAACTGTTCTTGAGTTTTTTCCACTTTCTTTCCCAAGACATCTCCTAGACTTACCAAAAAGCTTCCAGGTCATTGTCGAATGGATTCCCTTGTGTTTGTTTCTTCCTCTTTTTCTACCTTTATGACTCCTTTACCCGAGTCTTCCATTTGTCTACACGACCAGATGGACTTCCTTGAATGTTATGGATTGGCCAAAAAAATTGGAATTTCACCAAGTGTTTG
The DNA here is from genome assembly GCA_007115665.2 of Sequoiadendron giganteum. NCBI lineage: Eukaryota > Viridiplantae > Streptophyta > Pinopsida > Cupressales > Cupressaceae > Sequoiadendron > Sequoiadendron giganteum. Next base: position 401,917,363 of record CM021110.1, on the reverse strand, counting down.
ATGAATTGCCAACGAGGTAATGCTGATATATTTCACTTAAATTTGATTACTTCTAGTTGTGTGTTCATGTCATTAGTTGTTAAACAAGTTGCCCATTTCATACATAAAAAAGAGACTACATCAAAAACACAATATTAATGGGCTCAGCTATTCATATTGTTCTTGTATTAACAAATGATTTCACATGAATGATTAACAAATTCTAATCTCTTATGGTTGCATTTATAGATTTTCTTGCATTTCCAATCCACCACTACTAACAACAATTTACCAATCCTCTTACCAAATGTAGGCGGCTGAGAAGCATTGAATGTTTCATGTTAAATCAAGCAATCTCCAAATACCATCTCTACAAGTCATCGTTGAAACATTTACGCTCCACACCACCCTAAATAGGGCATTCTACTTTTTGAGCCTTACGGTTTGCATGGAAACCTCACATTTGGCAAGAAATGGTCTCCAAAACCTATGGCAACTATTGAAATGATGCCTGTATGAGTTTATTGGTGACAAGCATAGGGTAAAGACCTCCAATAAGGGCAACACCCATTATTAAATCTCCAAAATCTATAAACGCAACTAAATAAAACCCTTGTTTGGCAATTTGTTTCTTGTGCACGACATATTACAATTTTCCACATTCGCAACCATTCACAACATGGAAAAAGCAGTGACTAATTATTTATCATCAAAAATGCCACTAATAATATGTGTGACTCCTCAAATCTTGCACACCTTCTTTAACCAATTTGACCAACAAAATAAGGCCACAACTAACCCTACTAATCTCTCTTTTTTTATAAACTATCAAAGTTGCGGAGTTTTCCTTCCTGACATGACCTTCCTCTCAAGTCCATTTTTTTCTATGCTAATGTCAAGGTTTCGAGCTTCCCCATCCAAGCATACCTCACAACCATCCTCATCTTCATTCCCTTCTCCTGTTAGGCTTGTTGAACACACGGTGATACTAAGAGGGGTCAGTGAATCAGTATCTAACAATCTTTTACTTTTCAAAAACTTAACCAATCACAATAAAACCATTCAAGTAAGATCTAACAATTATGAACACAATGAGAACACACGATTTACATGGAAACCCTTTTGGGAAAAACCGCAGCACAATATTGCATATATATTATAGAATAATCTCCTCCTTGAAGGCTTCAACCTACTATCCAAGTCTTGAATTTCTATACCAACTGAGTTGCAACTCAGCAAGAGGCTTCAATCTCTACTTGATAGGCTCCAACCTATTGGAGGCTCCAACCCCCACACACAAACTAAGCTTCAACCCAGCGAGAGGCTCCAACCTCAATTTGATAGGCTCCAACTTATTGATTCTTCTATTCCTGATCTAATATACTCCTTCACACAAATCTGATTCAAACTAGAAATCCTTTTGTTCAAATCTGATTACAACTCACACAGTGTTCTTCCTCAAATCTGATTACAACTCCCACAATGTTCTTATTCCTCAAATCTGATTTCATCTCACACAATATCTTTCTTTTTCAAATCTGATCACTACTTCTGATGTAAGTCTTTCTTTTCAAATCTGGTTCACATGCAAATATTATCCCTTGACAAGTCTGGAATAATATTAACTCTCTAGCACATGTCTTCATACTTTATCACACAATTATTTTCAATACAAATCTGATTCACATTTCATACTTCTGCTTTATCTTTCTCTTTTTCAGAAATAAATCATTGGATTGCTTGCTTTGAATTCACAAATGTTATCACCTTTTATATTCTCACAATGGATATGCCCTTATGAAAAACTGTGTCTTTTATTCCAAAGGTAATTGCTGCCCTTTTCTATTTAATTGCTGCTCTTTGAAAAAGTAATTGCTGCCTTTTTTAATTTTATTGCTGCTCTTTAAAGACTTGTAATTGTAACCTTTTATATCTACCTTTTACTAATCACTGCTCCTTGAAACATTTAATATATTAATCTTGGGCGATCCACATATATATGTGTTTGAAATGCATGCTGGTCGGCCACCAACAGCAAATAACTTTTTTTTTTTAACTTTTATAGATGGTGACTGCTCCTTAATAAATTGCAGCCTTCCCACATTTAAGTCGCACCCTTCAAGACATGTTCACTGTTATTTTTAATTATTTGCTGCTTCATTATAAATCATTTCATTTTTTGTTATCTTAACTTGGCCATTGGTGCTTAAGGAATAAGTCGGGCCCAAATAATTTGATGTTGAAATCTTTAATTTAAGCATTTTCTTGGCACTATCTTTATGAGTCGAGATCAACCTAAAAAGCTCCAGTGTGATCCTTCAAACAGCTGATACAGCTTGTCTTTATAAAACTGATCTAACTATCCTTGAATATGCCACTTAATAATGTTGATTCCATCTTTCATTCTTTGGTATTAATGACATGGCAACATTTACATTTTGCATATAATGATATTGCTACTTTGACATTAATGGCAACCATTTCTTATGTTCTCCATTTCACATCAATGACAACATTTCCAACAATCTCCCCCTTTGTCATTGATGGCAACACAATCATAATCCTCTTTTGCTTTGCTCCCCCTTACTCTATCTCTCACCCTTTGATATCAATGGCAAAGGGATACTTAGTATACTTCTTTCCTTCATGATATGATTCTTCCTCTATTTTTTTTTATTTTTTTTGTAATGCTCCCCCTGTCTATAAGGCTCTGATGACACAGTTGCAATTTAAATGCCAACCTATGAGATTGATGGTCGTAGACACAACAACAAATGCAATTTGTCTTTCTATTATAACTGGCAGTAGAAGCTGCAAGATAACACCAATCTGCCTTTTCAATCTTTTATTAATGTTTTCCAGATCAAACACACCCATGACTGGAAGTAGAGAGGGATTTAGCTAATTGCAAATAAAATAAACAGCAAGAAATTAAAAAAACTACTCCACTCTATATTTTTAACAGGAAATGAAGCCAAGACAAACTCACAGCCAACTGTTTTTAATATGCAAAGGTAGTTGAAAAGTTTCTTGAGCCATCATCGGCTACTTTACCACTAAATCATTGATGCTACACAGCAAAAACATTGAAGACAATAGCCTTGAACAGAGGCAGCCTTCAACCTTTCCCACTGGCTAATTCTCACACCCTTATCCTATTTGGCTGCGTCCACTCCTTTCTTTCCTTCACCACACTAAACAGCCAGTCACCTCTCCTTGCCACATTTAGCACCAACTCCCCTTGCAGACCGATACAAAAACATATCCACTTGTCCTTTGTTAGCTGCCTACTCTCTAACTGTTTCTTGCCTATAGATGCTTTTGATAACTGAATTTGCAATGAATTCTTGCCTTTGTCCCATATGGCCCCAAGTGTAAGTTTCATTTCCTTTTATTTTTACATATTCCATATGCTCACGTGGGTATATAACTGAAACATAACCATCCATCTTTAATCACTATGTTGAGGTGTTAGCTGCCAAAGCATATATAAATGGTCTTCACATCGGCATTGCCCCCACATAAATCAAGCCAAAACTACAAGCAACAAAACAACAAAAATATAAAGCAAGCCAAAATTCAAAGCTCCTGCATCATGCTCCCCCGGAGAAAACCAAATCATGAGCTCCTGCTCATGAGGTCATCAACACTATGACCATATCTGGAGATCTCTGCAGCTGTTAACCAAGTGGCATCCTCCAAAGGATGATCCTTCCATTTAACCAAGTACTGGATATATTACCTCGGGTCTTCTTCAACAACTGCTTCTCCAAGATGCACTCAATGTCGATCAGATCAGATTTGGTCACTTGTTGTTCCCATCTTGGAATCAACTATGTGTCTACCGTTCCATCTATTTCCTCGCCTTTATAAGGATAGAGATCAGCCACATTGAAGATGGGCGAGATACCCATATCGAAAGCAAGAGCTATCTCGTAAGCATTGGTGGAAAACTTTCTGAGAATCTTGCAAGGATCGATCTTCATTTTCAGTTTGTTGTATTCACCTTTTGGAAATCTCTCCTTCTTGAGATAAGCCAAAACGAGATCACCAACCTGAAAATGTACTTCTTTGCGCTTTTTATCAGCATTTTGCTTATATATTGGTTTCTCCCCTCAATCTGCAATTTGACCTCTTCATGAAGGTCATGAATACATTTCGCAAACTCCACACCATTTGCACTTCTCTCAAAATTACCAAGATCCCTGAGTTCAAATACACCCCTTGGATGCATACCATAAACAATATAGAATGGACCCAAACCTATACTCCTATTTGGAGAATCATTATATGCAAATTCAGCCTACGTTAAAGCCATATCCCAATTATCGGGTGTGTTCCAACAAGACACTTCAACATATTACCCAAGCTTTTGTTAACCACTTTTGTTTGACCATCCGTTTGAAGATGGTAAGCTGAACTAAAACTGAGATGTGTACCCAACTTCTTCCAAAGTGTTCTCCAAAAGTGGCCCACAAATTTCGTGTCTCAATCAGATACTATACTCTTGGGTATACCATTTAATCGCACAACTTTGAAAAACAAGTTAGCTATATTTGTAGCATCACTAGTCTTCTTGCACGAAATGAAATGAACCATTTTCAAAAACCTATCAACAACTACAAAAATGGAATCATTGCCTCTCTGAGTACTAGGCAGTCCTACAACAAAATCTATACTCACTGAATCCCAAGGTCTATTTGGCACAGGTAGTGGTCGATACAAACCAGTGTTTTGACTACTGACCTTCACATGTTGGCATACTCTGCATCTCTCCACATACCTCTTCACATTTGCCTGCATTTGTGGCCAATAGTAGTGTGTACTCAGTTGTAGGTAAGTTTTGTCTTGCCCAAAATGTCTTGCTAAGCTGCCACAATGCTTCTCCTTCAACAGATTCTCTCTCATTGATCCTTTGGGAATGCACAACCGATTACCTTTAGACAACAATCCATCCTACAACATTAAATCAGTCTGTGGTCCTCTATCTTTGTTGATAGGAGTGCTGCAAGCTTCATATGCATCTCTCAAATCTACATCATTCTCATACAACTCCTTTAAACTCTCAAACCCAACACTGTTTTCTTGAATCTCTTGTAGCAATAGGCATCTTCTACTTAGTGCATTAGCAACTTTGTTTGCTTGCCTACTCTTATGTTTCGACACAAAGTTAAAACTCTGAAGCTACTCCACCCACTTTGCATGCCTTTGATTCAGTTTGTGTTGGCTATTAATAAATTGAAGTGCATGGTTATCTGTATAAACTACAAACTCCTTGGGAAGCAAATAATGCCTCCACTTCTTCAAAGATTGAACCAATGCATAAAATTCAAGATCATAAGTTGAATACTTTTCTTAGCATCATTTAACTTTTCACTAAAATAAGCAACCGGTTTCCCTTTTTGACTTAGGACAGCCCCTATTGCTAAGCCACTAGCATCACACTCTACTTGAAAGACTTTGTTAAAATCAGGTAACACAAGTATAGGTTGTTCAGTCACTTTCTTTTTCAACAATCTAAAACATTTTTCAGCCTCTTGAGTCCATTCAAACTGCTTTCTATGCCCTTTAATAGTATCAAGTAGAGCAACTATGCTACTGAAATTTTTAATAAACTTTTTGTAAAAACTATAAGTCCATGAAAACTCCTTACCTCATAAGCACTCCTCCGCTTTGGCCAATCAACAATGGCCTTAACCTTCTCCTGGTCCATCTTCAATCCCTCTCTGGACACCACAAAACCCAAGGAGACTAATTCAGTCTTCATAAACGTGCACTTCTTGAGGTTGATCAGCAACTTTTCCTCATGCAACTGTGCCATAACCAGCCTTAGATGCTCTAGGTGTTCTTCCTTAGACCTGCTAAAAACCAGTATATCATCCAAATAGACTATCACGAACTTCCCCAAGAATGGTTTCAAGACTTCATTCATAAGCCTCATAAAAAAAACTAGGTATATTTGTAAGCCCAAAAGGCATAACCAACCATTCATAAAGACCATCATTAGTCTTAAATGATGTCTTCCATTCATCCCCAAGTCTGATCCTGATCTGATGGTAACCACTTTTCAAGTCTATCTTTGAGAAATACATAGATCCACTCAAACAATCCATTAAATCATCCATTCTCAGAATAGGAAACTTGTATCTAATGGTAATCTTATTGATTGCTCTGGAATCTGTACACATTCTCCAATCACCTTCTTTCTTGGGCACTGACTGTCAGTACAGCACATGGGCTAAGACTCTCCCTTATCAATCCTTTTTCCAATAACTCTTCAACCTGCTTCTTGATCTCCTCATTCTCCTTAGGAGTCAATCTATATGCAACCTTGTTTGGTAGGCTAGCTCTTGGAACCAAATCCATATGGTGACTAATACTCCTCATTGAAGGCAACTCATTTTGCGAATCAAATACCACAATATCCATATGCTCCTTCAATATGTCTTGTATCTCCTTCAACAAATCATCCAATTTAGTAGAGGTAGGTGCATCTTTAGGCTTCAATATGCATACCCCACTTCTTCCTTCATATTATGCAAAAATTCTTTGTCACTCACCAACATAACCTTGCTACTGCTGCTGCTCTTATTATCCCCTTCTCCTCTCAAGGGTAACAGTGTATGTTTTTAACCATCCTTTTGAAACGTCTAGGTATTGTTTCTTCCATCATGTATGGCCCTCTTGTCAAACTGCCAAGGGCTACCAAGAAGCACATGGCAAACATCCATGGGCATGATGTCACACATAACAATGTCCTTATAACTACCTATCTAAAAACTCTATTGAGGCCTATTCATCTACCAATAACTAATGCCCCTTTTGTAGCCAAGAAACTTGATAGGGATTAGGATGTTTAATTCTAGTAAGACCTAGCTTGTTCACCATTTCAACTGACACAAAATTATTCCTATTACCATTATCAATAATAAGTTTGCAGCACTTACCTTTAGCCTTGCAGTTGGTCTTGAATAAAGCTCTCTTTTGCACAGATTCCGGACTCTCCTTTGGTGGCTTCAACAGTACTCTTTTGAACAACAAAGACTCTCATGTCTTAGGTTCTTCTAAGTTATGAGAAGGTGACCCCACACTCTCTTGGTTTGCTTGCACAATCTGATTACTCCTCTCAAGCCTTGTGTAGCCTTCTTATATAAACTCGAAACACTCCCAACTCTTGTGACCAAACTTGTCACACTTGAAGCACTTGCGTAGAAAGCCTCTTCCTCTTCCTTGGTAACCTCCTCTACCAAATGGTCTCCCTCCTCTGTTTTGGAAACCTCCTCTCTATAGATTAGCTTGTCCACTAGAAGTGCCTACCTCTTCACCTTGATGATGTTGTTGTCCTCTACTAGAGTGTTGCCCTCTTCCTCTTGCTCCTCTTCCTCTACCTCTTCCTTGCTGATTTTGTTTTCTCATAAGCTTCTCCTATGCTTTAATAGCAAATTGATATGCTTCCTCAAGAGTTCTAGGTGACAAAAGACTTAATTCATCTTGCAAATTGTACCGCAATCCATTGAGGTACCTGGCTACCTTCTCCATATCCTCTTCACTATGCCCTGACCGAATTACGAGCTTATAAAGCTCCTCGGTATATTATTTCACATTCATCTCCATCTGCTTGAGGTTTTGTAATCTTTTGAACATATCAGTTTGGTAGTCTCCTAGAAGAAACTTAGCATTCAGCTTGGCAACCATTCAATCCCAAGAAGTTATCTCTTCTTTGTTCTTCTTTCGTCTTTCCGACTGAACATAATCCCACCACATAGCAGCATGCCCATTGAGTCTTGTGCATGCAAACTTGACTCGTTTATCCTCTGCCACTTCTTCGTACTTGAAATACTTATCAAGATCATTGATCCAATCAATGAGTTCCTCTCCATTGAGGCTTCTTGAGTAGATGGGAACCTCTATCTTGGGCTTGGCTCCAACCCCCATGACTGCTCTCAATATTCTCACTTCAACTCCATCAGGGTCTTCTTCTTCTCCATGAACCACCTCTTCTTTGGCTGGCTACTGCTCCTCTTCATTATCGCTTATATCTCCCGCAGGTAACCCTCTCCTTTGTGCTTACTCCATGGCCAACATTCTTGCCGTGAAATTCTGCAACATTTCAAGAGCCCCTACCTCCATGCCTCTTCTAGCACCTCCTCTTGGCATTCTCCTCGATGGCATTTTTCCCAACTCTACCCTGCCCAGTCACTTATGCCTCTAATACCGAAAATTGATGACACGGCTACAATTTAAATACCAACCTGCAAGATTGATGGTTGTAGACACACAACAAATGCAATTTGTCTTTCTATTATAACTAGCGGTAGAAGCTACAAGATAACACCAATCTGCCTACTCAATCTTTTATTACTGTTTTCCAGATCAAACACACCCATGACTAGAAGTAGAGAGGGATTTAGCTAATTGCAAATAATAAAAAAACAGCAAGAAATTAAAAAACAATTCCACTCTATCTTTTTAACAGGAAATAAAACCATTCAAGTAAGATCTAGCAATTATGAACACAATGAGAACACATGATTTACATGGAAACCCTTTCAAGAAAAAACTACAGCACAATATTGCATATATATTATAGTTTAATCTCCTCCTTGTAGGCTTCAGCCTACTATCCAAGTCTCGAATTTCTATACCAAGTGAACTGCAACTCAGCAAGAGGCTACAAACTCTACTTGATAGGCTCCAACCCCCACACACAAATCGAGCTTCAACCCAACGAGAGGCTCCAACCTATTGATTCTTCTCTGCCTGATCTAATATACTCCTCCACACAAATCTGATTCAAACTAAAAATCCATATCTGATTACAACTCACACAATGTTGTTCTTCCTCAAATCTGATTTCATCTCACACAATATTTTTCTTTTTCAAATCTGATCACTACTTCTGATGTAAGTATTTCTTTTCAAATCTGGTTCACATGCAGATATTAGGCTTGACAAGTCTGAAATAATTTTAACTCTCTAGCACGTCTTCATGCTTTATCACCCGATTATTTTCAATACAAATCTGATTCACACTTCATACTTCTGCTTTATCTTTCTCTTTTTAAGAAATAAATCATTGGATTGCTTGCTTTGAATTCACAAATGTTATCACCTTTTATATTCTCACAATGGATATGTCTATTATGAAAAATTGTGTCTCCTTTTACCAAAGGTTATGTCTCTACAAGGAGTCACACCTCTTCCAAAGTAATTGCTGCCCTTTTCAATTTAATTGCAGCTCTTTGAAAAAGTAATCACTGCCTTTTTTAATTTAATTGCTGCTCATTTAAGAATTTTAATTGTAACCTTTTATATCTACCTTTTACTAATCACTGCTCCTTAACACATCTAATATATTAATCTTGGGTGATCCATATAGATATGTGTTTGAAATGCATGGTGGTCGGCCACCAACAGCAAATAACTAATTTATTTTAACCTTTATAGATGGCAACTGTTCCTTAATAAATTGCAGCCTTCCCACATTTAAGTCGCACCTTTCAAGACATGTTCATTATCAATTTTAACCATTCACTGCTTCGTTATAAATCATTTCACTTTTTGTTATATTAACTTGGCGATTTGATATGCATTATGAAGTCAGCCCATATTGCCATTGGTGCTTAAGGAATAAGTCGGCCCAAACAAACTGTTATTTAAATCTTTGATTTAAACATTTTCTTGGCACTATCTTTATGAGCAGAGATCAACCTAAAAAGCTCCAATGTGATCCTTCAAACAGCCGATCCAACTTGTCTTTATAAAACTGATCTACCTATCCTTGAATATGCCACTTAATAATGATGATTCCATCTTTCATTCTTTGGAATTAATGACATTGCAACATTTACATTTTGCATACAATGATATTGCTACTTAGACATTAATGGCAACCATTTCTTATGTTCTTCCTCTGACATCAATGACAACATTTCCAACAAGGCTATCAAAATTGTCCATCCCATCATACCTCTCTGCCAAACCCCACTCCTTCACAAGCCTTTGTCAAAGAGTCGGACTTCCTCTCACCAACATGCCTTCCTTTTGAAGCCCAATCCTTGTCTTGCGGTATCAATTGCAAGTTATCTCTGAAGTTTCAATTTCGACCCCTCCTACCATTTCTCACTATTCATCCCACCTATCACCTAACAGATTAGTGTGTGGTAATGCCTATTCTTAAATTTTGACTCCAAATGTGGTATCATATTATCAACTACATTATTTACTTGAAGGACATGGCTCCACATGTATTCCCAACAAGAGTGTTGAGTATTCTACCATAGCCACCATCAATGCAATAGTTAGGTTTGTGGCCACAAATCTTCATGCCATTATTGTTGGAAATTGTTGTAGGTCTCAAGTATCTTCCTCCATACCTCCCCAATACCTTTTTGTGCATGTGACATGGATTATGGGCACAATTCAAAGGAGAAAAGTGCTAATAGGTATAAGTGCCCCCGTTTGTGTAGTTCTCTAGTAACTGACAATCTCCATGTCCATTTTGGCCTCTCTTTGGATGGTATTTTGGGTTGGAAGCTTGTGCATGAAAGGAACTTTTGAACATACACTAAACCTTAACCAAAACTATCTCAAGCACTCATGTTCAAAAGAACAAATTCAAGGACAAAACCTAAAAATCTATAACAACTAAAGGATTAAAACCCTATTAGTTCATAAGTAATCGAGGACAAAAACCCTATTGGCCAAAGGAGTGATGCTCACCCAGAGGTAACATTTGAGCTTGAATGGTGACAAACATCAATGATAGCAAGATGGCATTGTTTACTCCATAATTATACTTGAATGATTAAAAAAGAGTAAACGGAAATAACAGAATAATAGAATATGACAATTACTCACAACAATGTTCCAGAAAGATATGCCTTTGTATTCATTCATTCATCTGATGTGCAATAGTTACAAAATCCATGCATGTAGTCCCTGATTAAGAGTACAATTAAAAAATATATAGCAAGTTGACATTGGTCGAGAATGCCAACTGTCGGTAACTACCAACCGTTGAGGACCAATTACAAAATAAATTATTTATTTATTTATTGACAACTACATCAACCCCCCAAAAAGAAAGTCATCTTCCAGACGACAACTAACAATATTGGGAGTTGAACAACCCCAAACCAAAACTTTTGAGAAGTGGGATGAGAAGATGTCCCTAGATGTACAGAAGATGTGGGAGTGGAAGTCGGGGATCAAATTTGCTAAAGCCTGTGGGCATCCTTGTGCACAGCTTCAAACGGTGATCTGCTACCAATTCTCACTCCCTCATTGCCTTCACCATTTGTGCAACTTCCACCAACCAATGTTTGGTTTGCTCGATCTCCTTTTCTACCAGCTTGGCCTCTGTGGTTGTCACTTTAGCCCGTTCTACTAAAGTGAATTGTGCTTACTGACCCCATTGTCCCTGAAACTTCTATGTACATTCAGCCAACTTAGCACATACTGTTTGCACTATCTAAAGGGCCTCATCCTTATGATGTGTGAGCTCGTCATTGGAGACTATCTAACACTTTAGCCTATAGAACAGATCATTGAAAGAGGTCTCTATGCCAAACAAAGCTGAGATCACTCTACCATCTCTCCCCCTACTGAAGGCCTAGCAAGGTGCCAAGTTGCCATCTTCTCGAGAGTCTCTACTCATGGCCATCCGCAAGAAGTGAAGCATCAAGTAAACTCCCCTTCACCCTTTGTTTGCACAAATGTCAAAATACGTTGGGCTTCTCTTGCTATCAGTGAAGAGTTCCCTCTATCCAATCGCTTGGAGATGTCCCTGACCTCTTCAATTACCACGGAAATAGACTGCAAATCCTATATATATCTCTAGATCTTGCCAAGTGGATCTATTGCATCGAGCTTAGAGATCTCAATAATTATCCCCTCTGATTCACTTGACTCCTCCTGATCCTAAGCCAATGGGTTGGTCCATGGCAATTCTATGAAGCCGAAGGTGGCTATGGTATATGAGAGGGCCCCCCCAATCTCTTGAGTATGCTCCACATTAGGCGGGTTTGCCTGTGGAAGTCAAGGCTCCACACTGTCAACAACCATGACCAACTAGTCTATCTCCTGCTGCTTGAGTCTTTCGGCCATGACTCCTAGAGAACTTAGTGAGAGAAAAGTTGGTACCTCCATCGGAAGCCCAGGTAAGTCTAGCCAACGATCAATTTGTGTGGCATCCGTACACAAAGTGATGTCCCTAGGTAGGGTTCCTTCTACTGGTACGGTGACCGGTGGGTAGAGTGGATCTCACCGACAATCTAACTAGCAATGTCGACAGTCTGCCTAGTAGTATAGCTAGCAATGTGACTAGCGGTGTGGCTGCCACTGCTGGCAATGTGGCTAGGAATGTGGTTGACACTATTGTAGTAGTCTCACAGATGAGGATAGCCTCTTCCATCTCCATCTCTAATAAGGATTGTGCATCAGCAGCTAGTGACACCTCATATGTTGGCATAGTGGCCAATGTAGACAACAACAACTCTATAAGCTCATAGTCTTCAATATTGTCTCCCACATCGCCCAACACGTTCCTCTGCTTTCCTTTCTTCCTTACAGGTTGTGTTGTTTCCTCTCCAATAGATGCCTACATATCCAAGGTCGTCTCAAAGGATCAAGTTGGGATACCAGCTCCAACTTGCCCCATTTTGTTAGTTTTTTTTTTTGGATCAAAAAAGCAATAAGCAGAAAACACAACTCAGAGACAATGAACATAACATTTTTACCTTGGGAAAACCCTCCTACTCGAGGGAGAAAAACCCAACAATGAATATTCTCTTATATATCATAATAATATCAGACCCTAGAAAGGCCGAATACAATACAAAGGATTTGCACTTATATCTGGTGCAATTTCATAAATACACTAAGTATTGACTCTTCTCCTTGATGTTGATCTGCTGCTTAGAAAACTCGACCTGCTGCTGAAGTGCAAATTTGAGTGAATTGAATTCATGCTAAATGTCGACACACCTTCTCATAGATATACAAGTCTAGGTGAGCTCACTCTAGGGCCGACCTAGCAATTTTAATATTTTATAATAAAAAACATAAAGGCCGACCTACCTTTATTTAATTTAGCTTATGGAAAATACCTCCCACAGCTATAAAACACTAACACTCCCTCTTAGCTAGGGAGGTATTCTCAAATAACCTCGTCATGGGGTCTCTCAACATGACATCCACAATGGCTACACCCATTTTTGGAAAGCACGTCTCAGTCTCAGAGATGTACAAAGGGTTCATCATGGAGTCTCTCAATGTGATGTCGCCATGGAGTCTCTCAACATGACGTTCACAATGGCTACTCCCATGTGTGGAAAGAAACGCATCTCAGTCTCAGAGATGTACAAGGGTTCATCACGGAGTCTCTCAACATGATGTCATCATGGAGTCACTCAACATGACGTCTCATCTCAGTCTCAAAGATGAACAAGGGTTCATCACGGAGTCTCTCAACGTGATGTCGTCATGGAGTCTCTCAACACGACGTCTCATCTCAATCTCAGAGATGAACAAGGGCTTGCACCTCATATTTCTCTATCTTAGAGAAATATACACTACAAGGGCTTTCACCTCATATTTCTGCGTCTCAGGGAAATATACACTACAAGGGCTTTCACCTCATATTTCTCTGTCTCGGAGAAATATACATTACAACAAATCTTCATGATGATGTGACTCCCTCTGGAACTCCAAGCACCCGCATCAACCTTCTGACCTCCTTGTCCAAGATTGCCTGCAATACTTTCCTTAGAGGAACGGTTTCCAACACACACCTCTGGCACTACTGACTTGCAAAAGTTCAAGACTGTCCTTCTCGACCTCATCCCAGATCACCCTATTCTGAATAGGTTTGCGGAGCTACCAATGTCAAATCCAGATTGACTGTCTTGAGCAATTTTGTTCTCTGCAGCTGAAGAGGTCTTCCAAGGACTTTAGCACCTGGCCTTGCAACACTGCAACCCACTTAGCTGACACCTTCACTTCTTCTCAGTGATTCACAGAACTCCCTCTTGATCCCTGCCTCAGAGATTGCACAGAAATCCTTTGGAAGTGAACTCCCCTCCATTGACTAATCTCAGAGCCTTAAACCTTTTCCGGGACATGCTCTCAACTCATGTCTTGAATTCTGGGAATTTAACTCCCTCTAAATGTCATTTCCTCCTCTTCGAAGTAGCTGATCGCAATCACAATCTGTATAGGTTCTTTTAGTGTCTTCATCTTTCTCAATCTTCTTTGTTGATGCAAACTCTCCGTCCAAGGCTAACCCAACCTTGTGCCCTCGAGAGATGTCTCCAGTGAAGAATCATGAGAGTTATGCGCCACCAACTCAATCTCAAGGATGCAAGCTATGTCTCTATGTTTGTTCATTTCTCCAGTCGGCATGACTTCCTCATAGGATGCCTCAAGCTCTTCCTCCCTTTGAATTCCTTATGCAATCTCACAGTCCATGCACATAGAGAATGGTATCGATGTGACTAACCAATCACAACCGAAATTGCAGTTCTCCTTTCATGTCAAAGCCACACTCAGAAATCTTCACAACTAGCATGAAACAACTCACAATGAATGAATGGTATCTCCAAAAGATTTCATGTCAGCAATCACTGCTCAAAAGAAACCACGACCTCTGCTAAATAAAAAAAAATCACACGACTTAGCCATAATCAATATAAAATTAACTGCCCCCAAATAAACGATGTCAGATCCTCTCTACACAACTCAACAAAATTTTGGGAGAAAGAATAGAAATTGAATTTCAGCCCAAAAGAATGCGATTTCATTTTATTCAAAGGTACAAACATAAAATACTTATCTATTTTTAGACTAGTAGACATTCGAAACTCCTTGAAGATGCAGGTTTGTCTTAGCAATCTTCACAATAATTTATAACTCCGACTCTGTAGCTATTATCCAATCAAATGAAAGCATACACTCCCACGTAGCCACCCAATGAAGTATCACGACTGGAAAACTTGAAGTTCCGAGGTAGTAAGCTCATGTCCACTCTTCTTATGTCCATACACCCTCTCTTAACAGCATATGGCATTCACAATTCCAAAATACGGGGTTCCCGGGTCAGATTATGCCAAGACTAATGGCACCCGGGTATATGCAACACAAACCTCGAATAATGATCAACTCTGGAATTGATTTTCCAAACATATGCTAGAATAATAGAATTGAAGTCTTCTTTGTACGCTGATGAGGAATAGGAACCGTGACCCTTGGTCGATTCTTTATGCAGTGCCACCTCACCAAAAGCCCAACATCTTCCAATGCTTTCTTCTGGCTGGTGTTGACTTCAAACTGGCAGCTATAGATGTGAACCACTTCAAAGCAATGAATCTTTTGCTGGCCAATATTCTCCCTACAATATCAATATTCCTCAATGCTTGTCTTAGTAATCACGATATTCTTTATTCATCATTGATCTTTCCTTTTAGATTGGAAGCTATGATTGTCTTATTCTTCGTTCCCATTTATAAGACTACCACTTCATTCTATAACCCACGATATCCAACTATCTCTTATGACTGCGAACTCCTTATCTGTATATGCCACAATTTTTCCAAGATACTTGGCAATATTTGAATGAGCGATTATTACAACTCACAACTACCTTAAAGGATTCGCACTCCCTTGAAATATTACGGTATACAAACTCTCCTTACCTTCCAAAGGTTTCACGGCAGAGAAATATGATAGTGGCTCCAAGAGAATAACTGCCACCTCTAATAATATGCTCTTGCCATAATTATATCTGACGGCACCTGGTCTTTATTTGTGGCTTCCTTCTTAGTTTTCAACTCCAACCCTTGACTTCAAATTATGTCGGCTCCTCCAGTATTGACACACTATGATCTCCAATATGCTACGTTTAAAATATTCACGATTCCAATTATGGTGCGCCGACTATTTATTACTCAGACCTCCATTAGTCTTCTATTGTCTGTCTTATCTGATGATAAGCTACGATTAACTCCAATACTGAAAAATTATGCAAATATATACTTCCAAAAATCAAATCTCACCTTTCTATCAAAATTTGGTCTTGTGACCATTAAATTTTGATAATGTCAGATGACCAACAGTGAATTCCTCCTTTCAGAATGCTTAATCAAATCTGATCAGATCTTCCCTTGATCCCGCTCTGATACCATGTTAGTTTTTTTTTGGATCAGAAATGCAATAAGCAAAAAACACAACTCAAAGACAATGAACACAACATTTTTACCCTAGGAAAACCCTCCTACTCTAGGGAGAAAAACCTAGCAATGAATATTCTCTTATATATCAAAATAATATCAGGCCCTAGAAAGGCCGAATACAATACAAAGGATCTGCACTTATATCTGATGCAATTTCATGAATACACTAAGTATTGATTCTTCTCCTTGATGTTGATCTACTTTCCTAGAAAACTCGACCTGTTGTTGAAGTGCAAATTTGAGTGAATTGAATTCATGCTAAATGTCTCCACACCTTCTCATATATATACAAGTCTAGGCGAGCTCACTCTAGGGCCAACCTAGCAATTTTAATATTTTACTATAAAAAACATAAAGGCCGACCTGCCTTTGTTTAATTTAGCTTAGGGAAAATACCTCCTGCAGCTATAAAACACTAACACATTTGTCAACAAGGACCTAAGTATGAATGGCATACAAGAATAGGGCGATGGCATACTACGTCATGTTGAATTCTTTGTGTTTCTATGAGAGGAATTGTTTTATTCTTTCCAACAACATTCTTGCCTTGTTGTATACGTTGCCCATGCTTAAGCCAATCATATAATCGATCATCTAAATAGCCACACTTGAAAGTTCACCTATGTTGTGCTCGATCAAAAATTTTGCTTCATTAAGACATTCTGTAAAGAGTGGTCAAAGTCTTGTAAAACAAAGATCATCAAAATTCGAAGTTTCTAAAAATAGAATTGATTCGGGGTTTCTGGGTTTGTTGTCAAATGGATGCTGGCAAAACTTTCTAAAAATAGAAAGTTCCTAAAAATAAAATCTTTGTTTGGAGGGCTCGATGCTGGCAAAACTTTCTAGAAATAAAATCTTTGTTTGGAGGGCTCTAGCTGATTTTGATTTGTCAAAAATACTTCCCAATCAGGCTGGTCCAGTCAAAATCGTCAAAAGGTCAGGATTTCTTTGGTGGGTTAATTTCGTTTTTTCATAAGGATAAGCATGAGCTCCAAGGTCATCAATGGAGGATTATTTACTACTAGGTATCAGATTCAAAGTCTCAAATGTTGTGCAGAAAAGGTGAAGTTCACACGAAACGGAAGTGAATCCGAAAATGGTGAAATTTATAAAAAATTCTAACTCTGGGATGTTTGGGCGCCCCTGTCCAATCAAGGCACCAAGCATTTGGTGCCTTAGTCATTTTTCAGCTTTTGTCATTCATTGTTCGAAAACAGTGAATCTTGCGCGTTAATAACCTTTAGTCGCCGGAAAACAGGATAAAAGCAACATTAGAGGTTGAGAAAATTTGGCAAATGTATCATAGAGGTTCAAACAAGTTAGTATGCTCAACATCCAAATGCAGGTGTCCATCGTCTCGCAGAAATCAGTGATCAAAAGATGTAGTTGGCAAAGGCGAAGATCGGGGATGAAAGAAAGATGAAAACCATTGAAATTTGGCTAAGGCATGGGATGCTAGGCACCCCTGTCAGCCAAGGGCATCTGGGTTTTGATGCCTTAGAATATTTTCGACCCCAACATGCCTTCTTTCCAGTTCAGCCTTTGTTGGTCACTTCTCAGATTTGCAATCATGATCAGATGATGTCGAACACCGATATGAAGTTGGGGATCACTTCAGCAGTGGTCAAACATGAGATTTCCATGGTCAAACAAATTTTATCAGTTGGCAATACCAGATTGCCGACTTGTCGAAGACGGAGGGAAGCCTCGCTAGAAGCAGAAGCAAGCAAAAGTTGAAAAATGAAGAAAATGGCTAACACTGAAGAGGTTTTACGTGTTTGATGATGTCATCAAATGCGTATGTTTTTGCAAAAAAATGTGTCTTCACGCATGTGCTTTTTGCAGCTACAAAGGAGGAATTCAACACTAGACGTGCAAATGGACTCAGATTTTTGCATACAAAGTTTTTATCTTCACGGATAGACTTCAAAATTTTAGAGCTTTTGCGAAGAAAGTGCCTTTCATCTTCAAACTCTATTCAAGAAAGCTTTTGGCATTCATTCTTCATATTTTGCAAGGTGGCATCCAGAGGAAGAAAAATATCGTTTTCTTCTCATAAAGATTTGGATGCCCAACGGAGTGCTTTTTCAATGTTCTTCGTGGATTTGGGATTGGGAGCACAAAGGCACGCTTTTTAATGGGCCAATCTTCTAAGGCATCACATTTGAGAAACAGGTGGTCAATATTTTCAATTTTCATCGATCTGGGTCCATCTACTTTTTGCTCCTCTTGAAGATTGGGAAATTTTATATTTCCAAAAAAAAAAAATTAAGGCTTTTTTAGGAAGGCCTCAGCTTTTTCAAAATCTGATGAACTGGGTCTCTTCCCAATGTGATTATCTACAAAACCCAGACCTCAGCTTTTTTTCCAAGAATCCGCTTTTTGGAGAAAAACGAGTCACCTTTTTGGGGCAGCGAAGATTTCCAAGAATAGAACTAAAAGCAACAATTAACTCAACGCCTTTTCTGAGTTTAACTTGCTATTCTTGTTTCATGCTTATCTATTCTTTGTAAAATAGAAAAATCAAATGTATAGTTGGAACTTTCCCTGCTTTTAAATCAGATAATTGATTTTAGCAGGTGGTTAGTTAGTTTTTTTGTGTTAGTTTTAGAAATAAATCTTGCATGTTGGCAAGTCTAGTCAACTTAAAGCAAGGAGATTTTAGGGTTAACTACTCCTTGTTTGTGTATAAATAGCCTTGCCCATTATTTTCTAACTATTATTGTAAGAGCTAATTTGTAAGCCTGTATTGCTGCAAATTGTGTTCGTTTTAGGATCAAAAATGTAATAAGCAGAAAACTCAACATATAGAACAAAGAACACAATATTTTACCCTGGGAAAACCCTCCTCAAGGGAGAAAAACCCAGCAAATAATCTCTCATATGTAAAAGTTCAGAATACTGCTTTACAACCAGACACTTCTCAAGGCGAATTGATACAATGAATTAATAGCATCTATCCTTTGATGCAAAGATAAATATATTTCTTCTTGAAGTCGATCTGCTGCTACAAGATGGTTTGTTGCTCCTTTTTGAAAGAGAGTGAATATAAGAATGACTTGATGATGAAATGGATGATCATCTCCTTCTATATATACAATGCAAGGAGACTCTTCACAAGCAAGGTGACTCTTCACTTGGGTCGGCCTCCTTATAAGAAATAGTATAATTTGTGATTAAGGCCTGACTTGCCTTATTGATTATTTATTATTTAAATTTTTACTTAGGAGAAAATATCTCCCTAAGCTACAAACACTAACAAATTGTTGTTCAGTTACCGTTCAACTTGTGTCAAGTGTAATCTGGTGTTTGATCGCACATTGTAAGCCTTGCTTTGCTACAATTTGTTGCCCCAAAAGTGCAACTGTTGTTAGAAATTGAGAAAAGTGAAAACTTATGCCTTCTTTGCTCTTATTTACTTGCTTGATCTCTTTCAGTTTCTTGTCTTATGAGTTTTGCTTGTATAATCTTTATTTCAGCTTACATCTTATAAGTACAATGAGTCTTCAGGTGTGATCTAGAAGTAAGTTTGTTTAAGCTTTTGTGTTAATCAAATCATTCCTTGTTTACTTCTGACTCTCAAGCTCTGAGTTTACTTGAGTTGTCAGAAGTGTCTATAGTTTAGGCCTAGTTGTAGTTTGAAGTTTTGGAAAAGAGAAAACCTCAATTACGACGCAAAGAGTTTTATAACCTTGTGCTCTTAGCTGAGAATAAAAAGATTGGAAGTAGTTTAGTATTATTTTTAAGCATAATCAGCGAAAAGGGAGCTTCCCCTCCTAGTTTGAAGCACAGTTTAACTATCCATAGCTGTTTGTTTCTAATCCGCATTCCAGAGGTGCGAACTAAAATGCCAACAACCTATTAATGCCCGATACAACCACTAGAGTTAATGAATCCACGAGAGGCGATTAAGCCATTTCATGAACCCCAACACTGCACTGCGTAGCACAAGGAGACCAAGGGTGCACATCTTGCAACAATCCCCCCCCGACGCAAGCGAGTGGTTCTCTGATACCAATTGTTGCACAGACAATTATCATTGCATCGAAAGATCAACCTATTAATTCCCAATAAAACCGCTAGAGTTAATGAATCCATGGGAGGCGGTTAAGCCATGTCATGAACTCGAGCAGTGTGTTGCACAACACAAGGAGACCAAGGGCGCACACCTTGAAACACCTCCATTTTGTTGTAGCCAAGAAACCTTTTCACAAGCCCTATTTCTAGCACTCCATATAGTGTATCAAGGATGCCTCTTTATGTTGTGGGGTTATTTTTCCTATGGGTTTACACATACTTGCACTTGTAGAAGGTATGCCAAATACTTTGTTGAAATCTCCTGACCAAAATGAAATTGTCACCTAGCAGCCTCTGAAATCAATCACAAACTTATGGGACTAACTATTGTAGTTTTCCACCATTGCCTTCAGGTAGGGTTCAAATTCCCGAGAATTAAAAAATGGGAGTTGTGCATAGCAATCAAGGCTTCCTATTTGATCAAATTGGAAATCAACCTATAAAGACCATCCGCTTGCATACCTTTGGCCAATAACTGATTAGGCTCCTAGCTATGATTTCTAATGATAATATTAATATATTGATCATAAAACTCAGCTACACACATAAGATTTGGCATGGCTAAAACTAAAAGTGGGTTCTTTGTCGATCCAAGAACATATAGGATATAATGAGGTTCAAGAACACCACCTAAAGTCATGTAAAAAGAAATAGTTCCAATATTTGTAACAAAATATGTAGCATCATCACAAGCTCTACCTATATACATGCCTTCTACTCCTAAAATATGTTGAAAACCTTCTTATTGAAGGTCATGTGTCTTGATGTTTCATTATACACATACCACCCTACAGCAGAAATGGTGTTAGTGGATAAGCATGATGCAATAGAGAAGGTTGTCTTGAGGCTAGATGAAAACTAAGAAGCATAGTGGCCATTCTTCTAGCATTTGAGATACTTGTTGTGGCTCAAGTCTTTCTTCCCCTACTAAGAAGAGTCTGAGTCCTTTCCTTTCTGATCTTTCCTTGGTCCTTTGTTGCCACGGTTCCTCATCTTCCCAATGAGGGTTTAATTCTAACATCTTCCATTTTGATTGAAGTAGATTCAAGTCCTATTTTTTCCAAGATGAAATCATCCCAAAATTTCTCACAACAATAAACACCCTAAAAAACGAATCCCAGGATGGAGCAAACCCACTTAAATCTATAGGCACCAACTCTTCATCTTCCACCTTTACCCTTACTATAGCAAGCTAATCGTGAAGTTTTGTGATATTCATTAGGTAGATGGCTTTTATGTCTCTGTCACTCATACATGTGGCACTAAGCTTGTTCTTTAACAACAGTTTACAAAAGATATTCATACTCTAATATAGAGTGACTAAGGCATCATACATCTCCTTCATTGTCCTCTACTCTGCAATGTGAGAGATCAAATGATCCTTCAGTAAATCTAAGATGATTTGTTATGCCTTGGCCATCTTTTTGTTATTTTCAGTCAACCAAACAAGATCTGCAAGAGGTGCAACAATGTGTCCACATAGACCCAAAGATCAACTTCTTCCAATAGCATCTGCAATCAGTACTTCCAAGGGTGAAATTGGAAGCTCCTTCTAGGTGGTCACACTTTCTGAGACCAAGACTAATCATGTTTGCAGATGCTGAAACACGTAGAAACTAAATAAATCAGATGAAAATAAATCAGACCAGCAGCGTATAAGAGGCGCACATCAACGCTCCAATCACAAGAACAATTGGGGCATCACACCCAACAACCTCTCACAGGTCCAAATTACTTCAACCACATAGCGGCATTGAGAGAGACTGAAACTGAATTAGACTTGAACACTGTTCTTCTGTATTCTGTATTTTTTCCTTGCTGCAAAGTTATGCACCCAAGATTTCTTTTATAGACTAAACAAAAAGGGTAGTTGTCTTTAAACTATTTTTATCCTTTTCCAAGCCAATACGAGGCGAAGCTATTTACTGCTCTACAAAAAAGCTATGTTCCCTTATCCAAGGGCAAAAAATGTTTTAAAAATATCTAGAACCTCTTTCTTTTTACTTGTGATATGAAATGATTAGAGCGGAAAATAAGGATATCCATCAATAACAGAGGGAACAGGGTTGATCCCTATGGCAGCTCAGTGAGAAGGGCAATTTAACATGTGTCGGCCCCAACACAACATATATGGGTTTGTAACATCAATGCAAGGGCCACTTTAACAATTATCGGCCCCAACCCTAACATGTGGGTTTGTAAACATGTTAAAGATGCATAGGATCTAACATGTTATTTTACAGCTGAGATAAAAGTTGAGTTTGCAAACACGTATATGACCTAAAATGTTCTTTTACAACTTTATTAGGAAACTACAACATAGCAAAACAGCAGAATTGAATAACACAATATCACAACGATGTACAAAAATAACAGCAATTAATAGAATATACATGTACCCAGTACCACTTATTATAGCATGATGATCGTCAAACCCAAATTGAGCATGCCTATAGATGAATATTAAGGTTATGATTGAACGTATCATTGCAGTTTGAATATGGATGACATTAAATATGATTTTGCATGCAGCTCACTGTTCTGGAGATTCTTTTTGTTGACATCCCAAAAGATCTAAAATAGTAAATACAGAGTACATATTTAATATGCATTATTCTCACTCAGTTTAGTTCTCCAAGGATTAAGATAAAAAATGCTAAAAGGCCCTGATTCAGAAAAGTTTATATTTCCACACTTGTCATTAGTGATGAATAAGTCATAGGAAGAAGTCCTCCTCTAGCTATGAAGACCATACCAATATACAGTTATGTACTACTTTTAAATCATTTAAACATTTTTTTTCACTTATACAAAAAGAAAGTGAACTAGGCATAGATTGTCATGAAATATAAGGTGTAACTTATACAAAAATTAGTTAGAAAAGACTGACTAATAATTCTAAAACAGTATACTGAACTTAGTAATGGTACATACCGCAGAACACTCAAAGTCGGAATCAACTTCAGCAACATGAAGAGCCCAATTGCGAATCCATTCCAGCCCTTGTGCAATCTGAGCATCACCCCCACTTAAAGATGCTGCAATAAATGATGGGTGGAGAGATATCAATATGCGAGATGCTGCAAAAAGAGCTGATCTTCTAACATATGCTTCTGGGTGATTAGATATCTCCCTGCACATAGAAGCAACCAATTAACACTGTATTCCTCACAAAGAGCATTTATAATTATTGTATTTATAGAAAGTCCAAAGCAATGTACTCCCTACCGAGAATTCAGCATATCCAGAAGAGCAGGAGCCAATACTGATGCTTCTGGATGCAATGCCACACACTCCATACAGACTCCAAGCATGTATATCAGTTTTCCAAGAACCACAAAGTCTCTTCCAAGGAGATCGACACCATGCCGCTTCTTATCATATCCACTCATGACTGGAAGCATGAAAGCTGCAGCATAAGGAGAAAATCTATTTATTGACCATGTCTCATGCTTCTGAAGTTGCTTCTCCCTGACTTGCATGGAATGGTGACCCCATCTCCTAGATTTCCCCAATTTTTTCTTTCCAGATATTGATGGAAGCTCTCTCTCATAACGACTAGACCAACTTAGCATTCCTTTTGAATCAGAAACTTTCCTCCAAGGACCAGCCCCAGGTAGTGATATTTTACTACTAGGTAAGTACCATGGGTTGCTGCCAGATTCAGTGGCCAGCTCAGTAATTGTAGATAAGCTGCCTCCCTCTCTACAATTTTCTCTTTTAAGATCTCTACTGTTGGAAAGCTCCTGTGCTGCATCTGCCATGACATCAAGTATCAAAAGTCGTTGACTGACATCAACATTTGGTGAGTACAGTTCCTTTGTAATGACCTCCACAGACCTTAATGGGCATGATACCAGCATTGCAACAAGAGAGCAATGTCTTTTTTCTTCTGCAGATTCCTCTTCTCCCTCAACGGTTACATCACTGCATCGAACATGGACAAGTGCTCTGACAAGGTCAACTGCAACAATGCTAAGTTCATCTGGAACTGCTCTTACAAGCTTTTCAATGACCTCAAGTGCTCCCTCAACCTGAAAATTCAGATTTAGCTAGTTTAATAGCTAATCAGACTAAATAGTACTCTCCTGTGTCAAAAATGAGAAATAAAATAAATTTGAGGTATGGGAACAGCTACTGCAGTTGAATTTCTAGATGGCCAAAAAGCTCACAGTATCCTTTCAGAAAATAAGATAGAATATCAAACCTAAAATTTTGTATTTACCTATTCTGAATGGGAATAAAACTAAACAGAAAGATGTCTTTCTTCTAACAAAATTGTAAGAGATTTGGTCTTCAAAAAGTAAAATGACTCACAGCATCTGGGTCATCTGTCTTCCTCAATGAAGCCACACATTCACTTAAATGTGAGGGGAGTTTTTCTCTTTTCAGGTCGGATTCATCATCTGACATATCATAAGGCTGTAGAGAAGATTCACTCTGATTCTCAGACTCCACACTTTCATTGTCATCTTCATCAGTCAAGTCTTGTCCATTTAAGGTTGCTAGGTCAATAACTTCATCAGGGTCATCTACCTTAAGTTCATTAAATTTCCTTCTATTACTTTTGACCTTCAAGGCAGTTGTTCCCCTACTGTCCTCACTCAAACTTGTTATCTTCTCATTCCCATTGCCATTATGATCACCAGTATTTTGATACTCCAAGATAGGTATCTTCGCATTATTGTCCTCACCAACTGGAGGATGAACAGCGATATTTGCTCTCTTTTTTCTTGTTCCAGCTACTCCAAATTCCCAATCAAGAATCTCTTCTGTACAGTTCTCATCATCAAGAAAGAGAGGGTTCTTCGCATCAATAACTTGAGAAAAAACCAAAGCCACACGACTTGCCATCTTACGCACTGGAGAAATTGGACTCTCTAGCCTGCCTGCAAGCAGTATCCATGTAAAAGGTTAACAGGTATCATTTTCACAAATGTGAACCTCAAGAAAACAATATCAGAACTTGTCTAATCCTGCTTAATGTGCATTGTGTACAAGCAACCATACAACTAACTCCTTGAAGAAGTGAATGCAAAAGCTCTCCAGATGATTCCAGGTCTTCTTTGGTCATTTTCTGCAGTGAAAGACCTATTGCTGCTGTAATATCTGTGCAAGGTAAAAGAAAAATGAATTTGCATGAATTAATATGACATAGGAATATAGGAATGCATCTTAGAACTCATGAGGTTTATGAATACACCAAAAGGATACATGACTGTTGTTCCATGGAAGTCGATTGAATAAAGTCCCTTTTGGCCCATATTTGAACAAGATGTCTCACAACATTAAGTTGAATTTTACTTGTGTCCTCTTGGGAATGCTCTTTGGATGCAGGTGAAGAACGGAAGACAGAAAATTGCAATATCCACCTCAAGCAAGAAATAGGAAACACTTTCCAAAGTAAAAACCTCTCAGTAAATAATGCCCTGGAATGCAAATATAAGAACAAATCAAATAAACTCTAATTTCTCTTGCTGGAAATATTCAGCAATGTACATCTCCCTCCTTGCAGTTTGAAACATCTTCATTTCAATAAGTAGAGAAATATCATTAGCACATTTTTCACTCACAGATAGCATTTGACTTGAAAATTAACAAATTGCAACACAACAGCTTCTCAAAGTTTCAAGCACATAGTGGAAACTAAAAGGAATTATTTTTAAGATGTGCGTTGACATAGTTTTAATTATTATTTATCATAAATAATTTGCTTGGTATGTGAAAGGAATGCAATTGTTTATGAACCAGAACACTCTCTAAATTTGCCATAATCAAATAGAACAATTTATACCAAAGCTAATATCTTCCAGCTTATTCTGATTAAAATCTCCTTGATGATTCTTTACTCAATTCCTTGCTAAGTTAAACAGCAACAGAAGAGACTTCCAATATACAGCATAACAGCAAAGTAGGCATCTCTCAATCAAGTATCTATCCAATAAGCTGTCAAGGTCAGTAACCACACAACATAGTGATATGACAAACATCCAATGATATTGCTTAATTAAAAGAAGATGGAACTCCTATATACAGAAAGAGTTACCATAATTTTAAGGAAACACACACAAGATCTCTCAATATGGTAGTTTCATCAGCTGTTTGAATGAGCCATGAAACTAAGATTTTGACTCAATCAATGTAAAAGAAATATTAGCCTATCAAAAAACTGCATTAGTTTTGCAACTAAAATTTACTCTCCGCTGACATCTCTACTGCAGCAATATAGCAGCAGAACAGTTGAAACTTGAAAGTGCTATGCAGAGATCCTGTTCTAAGGGGGAGCAATAAGATGATTTTGAAAACACTAGGAGACATGTCTAGTCTATACAGTTATGACAGATGTTGAACCCAACTCCTGATCAATGAAAACTCCTATCCTGTATGTTTAGAGTCTAGTAAAAACTCAAAATTGTTTGTATTTTTCCCTTATTTTTTTGATATATCATATAATAATTCTAGTGTGAAACAACACCAGATCTGCGCAAGTTGTGGCACAAGATTGAAGTTGGTCTAGAGGATTGGCACAGAGCAATACCCTGGCACCTAACAGGGGTGCTAGTGCTTGGAAAACAAAGTTGAAAGGCAAATCAGTGTTGCAACCAATGTTAAGATTGGCACTCCTGCCATTCACACAAAGTCAGACTTTGGTGAAGCAATAGTAGTATGAATGTAGCATAAGAGCAAAGGTTTTTGCCAGAGTTGAGTTTGGAAGAAGAGATTGCACTAATATTGCAGTGTGCTACGGAAGGGTTCAGCACAACACGTTCCACTAAGGTTACCATAGTATTGAAGAGCCTTGTGCAAACAAAGATGTTAGTCCAAAAAACCACATAGGCCCATGTATGTGAGATCCAACAACTGATCTAATTGCTGCACGTGCTCAAGTATGGACTGACTCCTGATCGTAATGGCACAAGAAAAAGAAGGGGCATCACAACTTTGTACTGAAGCACTGAACAAAATCATTATAGAAGACAGCTATGCAATTCTCCAGTTCCTGTTCAATGATCTGTTGAATCAAATCACATGTGCAAAATACTTCCCCAAGATAAATCCCAGTGCAAGATATTACTGGATGCCAATCAAGCCAATAAATGTGTGGAAGACAGCATTCAAGGTGAATGAAGGACCATTTAATTTTTTATTCATGCCATTTGACATGACCAAATGCACCCATGACATTCATGAGAATGATGAACTATGGCCTCCAACTCCTCACAGTATGGGAGGAAAATCTATGGTATTTTGAGAGGCTTTTTACAACTTGCATTGAAACAAGCTATATGCCAACCTAGAGAAAAATTTATTTGGCATGCAAAGGATCTAGCACTTGAGCTATACTGTTGATGAGGATGAGGCATGCTTGAATCCAAAGAAGATTCATGTAAACTAAGATTGGCCTGCATCAAGGACCTTCACATGGCTACCGGATCTGGCCAGTTTCTATGATAAGCTCATCTTAGGCTTCTCTCACATTGCATGGCTCCGAAACCAGGTGACAATGGCACAAAAAAGGGGTTCAAAGAAATAAAGGTACAAGTCTAGTCAAAATCAATCCTCGTTCACAAACAAGTTCTCAACTTGGCCCCAATGGAATGGAAGTGATCTTGATTTCGCTAACACATAGCAAGCATCAGTTAGTGACATAGTTACCAAGAAACAGATATTGGTATTGGTATGGGAGACAAGGACAGGTACTGGTACACCATTTTCAAAAAAGGTCGGAGATGGGTACTTGAAGATAGCTATATATATCAGATAATGGATATCTTTAAAGAATGTTAAGTACTAAAATGCTTAAAATTAAAAATAAAACTAACATTTAAAAGTAAAGAAATATATTAATTATATTGATATTTGATAATCATCATCATGATAGGAAAAAAATATATTTGAAACCATAATTACCTAGAGATGACAAATATACTAGGAGGGCAATCGCATTATTTTTAAAAACATAGTATGGGGGACCTTGGAGATGACTATATTTTCAATCAATCGATAAAAATTCAGTGCATGTACACCTCTTAAGCCTTATTATTGTTTCCCTCCATATTTTCTCTCTTTGGGGTTTAATAAGGAAATTTTCTACCACCAAAGAACTTGTAAGCTTTATTGAAAAAATAGAAAACTACAAGTCTATTAGTGTATTTGTTCAATTCTTTTAAATTTTGTCAACCACATATCAGCACTTTAAGAAAATCCAATGTAATTTATGTGATATATCTGAGAAACCTCTATTGGAAGTTTCCTTATTTTCAAGGGATGCTTATAGGAAATGTACAGGAGATGCAAAGAAACTTCATCGGAAGTATCCTAATGTCTGGAGATGTCTCCATATAGGTCTCCAAGACAAGAACGTGTTTCCAATACAGGAGATAAGTACCAAGGGTCAAGGTACGTGCTTCCTAGTAACTACAGTCAATGATAAACGACATTCTAAAGTTTACTAGCTGAACAGATTTCCACCATAGGGATGTCTCTATTTACCAACAGCCTACAAGTTAACATCAAAGATAATATGAAGTTATAAATGACTAGGATAACCGGACATGACTTTTTGAGGAGCATTTGTCTGTCTGTATTAGGGAAGCAATGGAAGAACTTAAGGCAAACTGATGCTAAGATATGCAAGTTTAGTAGTCGTACAATAGATGCAAATTGCTGGGCAAAGTTATTAGGGATGGAAAATTTATTGGGGATAACCAATAACGTAAGTAAATGAAAGTGAAAAGTGTAAGACAAATGATCCTAGTGTGCAAAAGAACTCCATAGAACTTTCTAAACTAGAGAAGTGTGGTGGCTCTGCCAGATGAGAAGATGAAAATAGGCATCGAAAACAAAGGGGTGCAAAGAAATAAAACAGTGGAAGAAATAGTAGCAAGTGGTGGAGCATTTGAAGGACTCAAAGATTGGAAAAGGACATTAAAGGGTTAGGAGTGAGTTTTCAATTTATTTATTTTTCTAATTGAGCTTTTTTGTTTTATAAGAAAAAAAAATTATGTATTGGCTACAAGATAATAGCCTAAGGTCAAAGAACTTTTATCTTTTTGAATTATTTTTATAATAGAGTTGGAAGAACCTCCAACTACTTTTTCACTCTAGATTTTTTAAGTTCTTCAAGCACTATTCCAAATTTGATTTTTCAGTTTTCTCCAGTTTTATTTGTTTTGTTATACCCAAAATGAAATTTTTGGCATTCTGCTTAAATTGAGCTAAACAATGTAAAAATGCCATCGAAAGTATGTTTTAGGTCAAAACAAACATGAAATCTTTGTGGGTTTCTGTCCAGGAACCTATGGTTAAAATTCTGAAAAAATGAAAATTAGGGTTTTACACCCCTATTTTTATGGAAACCCTAAAAAATAGGACCTTCCCAGAAATGTTTGAAAATAATTCTGATAGGATTAATTGCCTTCACGATCACACTGATCAAGTCAGAATTATCAAAATGCATGTTTTACTCTGGTGGGTCTATTTCTATTTTTCAGGAACAAAGTTAGGAGCTCCGTAGCCATTAATGGCAGATTGGCCAGTACCAGGTGCTGAAAGCTAAACCTCAAAAGCTTCAACCAAGAAGCTATGGCGAAAAAGGATGAAAAGATGTTGTTTCAACGGAGGAGATTCTCAAAACGAAAAAGGCCAAAATTTGGCTAAGTCTGGAAGGTGCACGTTTTGTCTACCAAGGCAAAACACAGTCTACAGTGGCTAAAAGCGCCCCTCTTGAAGAAATGCGCCCTTGGATCTCAGAGGGAAAATCAAATCATTTGGCACCTCCAACTCAGTCATCCTCTTCACTTTCATGCTAGCTCGACAACGAAACAATCAGCAAGATCGTCTGATTCAGGGATCATTGACCAACCGTCAGTAAAGTATGGAGGATTCATTGACGACCGAAATGCCAGATCAGAGAGCTTCAAGGTAAAAGCGCCCCTGCTAGCCAGGGGCGCCCCTCAGTTACAGGCACCAGATGAATCCATAAGCAGCAACTCTATACATGATATCTTTCCAGCTTCCTCCCAGCTACGTGATCAATCTGATAGCAGGTTCACAGGACACGCAAAACGATCACACGCTGAGGTCAAGCAGAAAAAGCCAAAATTGAAGAACTGGAAAGATAAGCCAAAAAATGGCTAAGGCATGGCTAAAAGCGCCCCTCTTGAAGAAAGGCGCCCTTTCTTGAAGGCATCCAGATTCACTCAGAATCTTTACTGCCTCCCAGGATGATCTTCTCAGCTATGACCAGTCTCGCCAGTGAAACCATCAGCAAGAACTTCTGACAAATCAGTCATCTGATAGAGGAGATCAAAGTCAGGCAGTTCACAGCATAAGCAAAATCAGTCAACAAGCTAAAAGCGCCCCTGCTGGCCAAGGGCGCCCTTAAGTTTGAAGGACCAAAACTTGTTGTCATCAACTGAGAAGTCAGTCATCCTGAGCAAGATTGAGTTGGCCACCCGATGCATCGTCAAGCAGAGTCATCCGACTCATCCATCAACGGGAACGTCAGATCAGAGCACAGAGGGTCTGAAAAGGCCAAAACGAAGAACAGTCAATGAAAATTGACTAAGGCACAGCCAAAAGCGCCCCTCTTGAAGAAAGGCGCCCCTCATTCTGGAGGTCTAAACTCAGTTTTCTGAGTTAATCTCTCCCAGGCATATCTCATCAAGCTGATCCCATCTCAACAACGGATCCGTCAGCAATTGCCGAAGATCAACTGAGTAGCCAGGATCGAAGATCAAACAAAGGCACTTCAGCCTGCAAAAATGATCAAAAATCCAAAAAGGAAGCCTAAGAAAGTCAAAGCAAATGTTGACTTGAGTTAACAAATTTTGGAGGCAAAAAGAGGCCAAAAACTCCACAATCAGTGGAAATCACCTTTTTGAACTCCAAATCAGGCTCAATCACGAGTTGGATGCCCAATTGATGCTTGCAACTCCAAATTGACATATCAAAGCATCTAGGCATCCATTATTCATTATTTCTTTGCAGGTTGAGGAGCTCAAGAACGAATATTTTTCTTCTCCAACATTTTTGAAGATCTGACAGAGGGGCTTTCACCGTTCTTCATATTTTTGAAGATCTGCTGCACAGAGGGACTATTTATCCGAGTTTGCATCAAAAGGCATAATTCTTGCAAAGTGGCAGTTTATAACTTCCAATCCATCTTCTGTCTACTTCCTCTATTTCTGTCTATATTTCTTTGCATGTCACAGGAAACGACAAATAATCACAGATCTGGCCAACTGGGTATGATCAGCATAGCTTTTTCAACAAAACCCACATGTTGGATTTTTCCAGAAAAAGTAGCCCTGCTGCCCCTATTTTTTAGGGTTCCCGAAAAAAGTCATAATATTGAAAAACGGACAAACTGGGTTTGTTCAGCTCTAAAGCACGAACAAAACCCACATGTTGGATTTTTCCAGAAAAAGTAGCCCTGCTGCCCCTATTTTTTAGGGTTTCTGGAAAAAGTCATAATATTGAAAAACGGACAAACTGGGTTTGTTTGGCTTTAAAGCACGAACAAAACCCATGTGTTGGATTTTTCCGAGAAAAATCACTTTCTGGTGCCTCGCTGCCTCTGCCACCAAAGGGCTCTTGCATGTCAAAGAAAAACTCGTTTTTCCGAATTTCTGACGATCTGGGTTTGTTTAGAGAATTATTCTCAACGAAACCCATGTCTCAGAATATTTCGTAAAAATTACCCTCGGCAAGGCTATTTTTAGCAGTTCCAGAAAAAGTTGTCCGAGCAGCATCGTGTGCACAGTCAATCTTCAAGGTTTTCAGAACGCAGTTCCCCCAAGACGAATACAAGACCAAAATGGTCTTACTCCATGATTTTCTGAAAACGGCTGGCACCGATCTGCGTCAGGCACACCCAGAGGTCAATCTAGCCAGATTGACAAGCATAGAAACAAGTCCACAGGTTCCATAATAGCTTCACCTCGTATATCTGATTGCCTTCCAAGGCCAGTTTAGAGGATTGTAACTGTTGGAATTTTACACATGCAGCAAGTTCATGTGCATTTCTCGCAGTTGGAGTGATCGTGGTCAAGCTTCGCGGTTTCATCACACGACATTCTTCCATTGAGAAAGATCAAGGAAAACGTCCAAGCTGCAAAAGAACGCGGAAGGTAGTCATTCCCAACACAGAGCCGCCATCGGTTAATACTACACTACCTTCCATGTCAAAGTGGAAACATAGACAAAAAGAAAAGGAGTAACCCTCCTAAGGGAAGCAGAATGAAGGAGATACACACATCAAGTTGCTGACAAGCGTTAAGCTGACGATTGACAGGCATGTAATGGTCTCCGTATGAAGAAGTCAACGAATGAACAAAAGCACCGTTGACCAATGATGATGAGGTGTTAAACACCTCAAGAAGGATGTCCTACCCTCCAAAGTAGCAATAAATATGACTGAAGTCAATTTGATGCCCCTTTCCAAGTTGACTCTAGATCTCCACAGATCATGCATGTCAGATCCCACTGATCTAGGATGTCTATTTGACTCCCACGATTTGTGGATCTCAGATCTCCTCAAAAGGTGGATGTCTATTTGGAGACACATTTGTAATTGTAAGTTCACTTTTAGTTAGGTGTCAGTCAACTGAGGTAGACTTCCAGTTTGACTTTTGTTTAGTTTCAGTTAACTGAAGTAGATTTCCAGTTAACTGCTTGCTTACCTACTTTTAGACATAGAAATAAATCTTGTTGATTTGGCAAGAACTGTTTGTTAACTCAAGGAGATTTTAGGGTTGCCTACTCCTTTGAGTTTCTATAAATAAGAGCCTTAGGTTCTTTATTTGTTTAACCTTTATTTGCTAGCAAAATTGCTGCGCCACTGTTGCCAGAGTTCGCTTGTTTATATCTGTTCACTCTGGGATGAGAGTTCGTTGGTTGATCGCAATTGTGCATGATTTCGTGCCTTTGCTGTCCCGACCTTTGTAATTCTTTGAAGAATCTTAAAGAATAAATCAGATGGTGCAAGCTTGATTGATCTAATTATTTGAGTTATTCAAAGTCTTGTTTTTAAATAGCGCATTGTTTCAATCTCCTCCTTGGACAGGTGTCGTCGCCTCCTTGGATATTTTGTCATCAATCATTATCGTTTGATGTTGTTTAATGATCTTTCTTGCAGCCTAGACTTTGGACAGGTGTCGTCACCTCCTCGGGAATCCTGTTAGACAGGCCATCGTCCCTTGTTGTTTCCAGTGAGCTGCTTCCAAGCCTATACCTCGGATAGGGGTTCCTCCTCCTTGGCAAGTCTCAGATCCAGTTTACCGGAACGAGTGTTTGCTTGTATCGAGCCCTATCTTGGTATATATCCGAAGGTTCAGAGCCTCGGCCATATTCCATTGAGACGGAGGATTCAAGTGATCCAACCATACCATTTCGCTCCTATGCCCTCATGCTCTGTTTTTCTGGAGGAGGTAGGATAGTTTAGAAGCTTAGTTAGTCGTAGTTAAGATCTGCGGAAACCAGAGAAAAAGCTTAGCTACGGCGCATTGGTTTATGCACCCTTGTGTCCTACCGCTGAGTAAAAAAGATATAAAATCTTAAAATAACCCTCTTTTAACGCAAGATAAAATCAGTAGAGATCTTCCTCTCTAATCCCAAGAGCATAAAATTAACACACTTGTATTGTATTGTCTGCTTTCCAATAAGCACCTGTGAGGTGCTAATTGAACGCCAATGTATCCATAATGGGAACACTAAAAATCACCTCATTTGAGCCTCCAAATCTTGAGAAGAAGAATACTTTATGTTTCTTCCTCTAAAAGCTAACCTGCAAATTATGAAGAATGAATGCTCAAAGCTTTCTTGAGTAGAGTTTGGAGATGAAAAAGCACTTTGCATGCAAAACCCTATTATTTTGGAGTCTATCCACGAATATAGAAACTATGCATGCAAAAATTTGACTTTGTTTGCATCAAACAATGAATTCCTCTTTTATAGCTGCAAAAAGCATGCATGCAAAACCATACACATCTGATGACATCATCAAACATGTAAAACCTCAAAAGTGAGCCATTTTTTTGAGATTTTTAACTTTTACTTTGCTATGTTTCGTGTGTAGCTAGTGACTCATGTTCGAACGTCATTTCTCGCCAACTAGTGAATGGCAAAGACTAAAAGTTAGTAATTCTAGAAAGCCTGATCATATCTGAGTTGAATGGTACCTTTTGTCGGCCTTCGTTGCTGCATTTGACTGATTCTGCGAAAGTTGGAAACGAGCTGAGGAAGAAGTTTTATCATTTTACAACAAACGCAGAAAAAATTCTAAATGTTGAAAACTTGGGCGCCCTCCTTTAAATAAGGCACGCAAGATTACCAAACTTAGTTTATTTTTTGAAAATTTCAACTTTTCTTTGACTTTCTCCATTTTGCGTGAAACACCTCTGTTTGATCTGCAATTCCCGTTATCCGATAGATCCTCTAAACTAAATGATGGATTGGTTGAAGAACCTGAACATATCTTAGATGATCTCCAACTTTTTAAACCCTAAAAATTGCATTTGAGTGTTTTTTGCACAACTGGAACCGGGTTGACGAAGGAGATTGCACGTTTTCCGAAAAATGCAAAAAAAAATTAAAGGCATGAAACCCTAGGTGCCTTCCTTGAAATAAGGAATCTTTTTTTTTCAAACAATTTATTTTTCAAGATTTTCAATTTCTCCTTGTTTCCCATTCACCGCCTTCATCAACTGCGAGCCGTGTTCACCGTTGTCCGTGCACAATCTGTGGAAGCTGAAAATTGGCTAAGGCATTGACTGCCAAGTGCCTCCCTCGAAATAAGGTGCCTTTCTTTTCCAGTGTTAGAATATTTTTTACAAATTTTGCTATTTTTAGAATCCCCTCCTCCATTCACTTTTTTTTGAGCATCTATCACCATTGATCGATCTATGCAGCATTTGAGACTTTGAATCTGACACTTGGCAACTGGCCATCCTCCATTGATGACCTCAGAGGTCCTGATTTATCTTTTGGAAAAGCGAAATAGACCCACCAGAGATAACTAACTTTTTGACGATTTTGACTGGACCAGCCTAATCGGGACGTATTTTCAACCAATCAAAATCAGTTTGAGCCCTCCATGCAAAGATTCTATTTTTAGACATTTTGCTAAAAAGTAGGGCCAAAAAACTAAGGTTTGGGTGTTGTATACAATTTCGTTCTAAAGAGACCCAGATCGTTAGGTTTTGAAAAATCTGAGGATTTCTCAAACACACGTGATTTCCTAAAAAATAGGGGCTGACATGCAAATTTTTATTTTTAGAGAATTTTGCCAGCATCCTTTTGACAATAAACCCAGAAAAACCCTATGGTCCATTTATTTTTTAAAATAGCAAATTTCTATTTTTAGAAATTTTGACCTTTTTGACTTTTGACGACAATGTTTACAAGATTTTAACCATTTTTACAAAATACCTTAATGAAGCAAAAATTTTAATTTTGGGCATTGCATCATGCATATCTATTCTTTAGAAATATCAATGTATAGTTGGAGCTTTTTAAGTTAACTGATTTTAGTCTAGTTGTAAGTTGTTAGTTATCTTTTGTTTAGTTTTAGAAATAAAGCTTGCATGTTAGCAAGTATAGTTTTTAAAAACAAGGAAATTTTAGGGTTCCCTACTCCTGGTTTGTTTATAAATAAGGGCAGCCTTGCCCATTTCTTTTTAACCGTTGTTGTGATAACAAATTGCTAAGCCTATTTTGCCTGCAACTTTGCTATTCAGTGTCTGTTCAACTTTTGTCTGTGTAATCTCGTTTGATCGCATATTGGAAGCCTATCTTTGCTACAATTTGTTGTTCCAAAAGTGTATTTGTTGTCTAACTGTGCATAGTTGTCCGTTTCTAATCTGCATTCCACAAGTGCAAATTGAAACACCAACAGAAGGTACGAATGCCCAAGGATTATGCCATTGAAATCAATTAGTACAATGTGACATTTAGGTCACCATTGAAGGAATGATTAGCAAATGAGAAGCAACATTGACAAATGACATGTATACCTCTAATGCTATAAGAACTAAGCCAAAGGGATTTGTTCCATTTGCCCTTTATCCTTGATTCCTCCTCAATAACAGTCACATAGCAAAGCAAGTTTTTCCCATCATCTTGACCTTGGCCAACTTTAGTTTGGACTAATTGAATAGATGCAAGTTGTTACGATAATCGAGGACCCCATGCTATTGTAACTCAAATGTGCCCAGCTTGGCATATAGAGGTCATGGAAGGAATTGGCATAGCCATAAAATAACTAGTCATGTTCTTAGCATAGTTGTTGTCGCTAAATGTAGTGGTCATCATAGACATCTCCAAAATAATATTCATTGTTGTAAG
Source organism: Sequoiadendron giganteum (assembly GCA_007115665.2). Taxonomy (NCBI): domain Eukaryota; kingdom Viridiplantae; phylum Streptophyta; class Pinopsida; order Cupressales; family Cupressaceae; genus Sequoiadendron; species Sequoiadendron giganteum. The sequence goes on along the minus strand of CM021110.1, from coordinate 401,880,731 downwards.
CTTCTAGGAAATTTCCCATGTAGGCTCATATCTTCCTCCTATCTTTTCTTCCCGTACCACATGGGCTTGTCACCACTTCTTGACAAGTGAAGAGACTTTGAAAAATGTGATCTTGATCTTTTCCTCATGAAAAAAGTCAATCAGAGACAAATTCAACTCTATTGATCTAATCAGTTATCTACAACATTTGCATCTATTTTACCCTCAACACAAGGATGTATAAATTCACTTGAAATCTAGGAGGACTCGGCCATTGAAACTTTTACTTGATGATTGTGCTAATAGAAACACTCGTTCAAGGACATTTGCAAACTACCTAAACAAAACTGTCAAACGTTCAAAAAGATACTTTGAAATTTCATCTTTAAAATCACGTAGAGCGCATTTCAATTCACTACCATCGAAATAAGTGAATGACCTACATGATAATTTAGTGGATCTTGCGGTTTGACACCAAGGCTTAGATCTCCAATCTCATTCAATATGACATGCAAGATGATCCACGCTGATACTAATTATCCAAACCCAAGTGATCGGGGGGACAAAGCTCTAGATGAGAACTAAAGTGTGTTGTGTGTGCATATAGAAGCAATTTCAAGACAAAGGATTAGACATAGAAGAATAAAAGAACTAGAACAAATTGTTTTGTTAATATGCGCATTCTCATGGCATACTCTCAAGCTATGTTATAGGGTTTACCATATTTAAGCCATGAAGTACAAAAACGGGCAAACTTAAAGAAAGCCAAAAAAAATCAGTTTTGTTCTCTCTAAAATTTGTACAAAAAAATGCTTTTTCACTACTTATTCTGCAAGTCTCTATCCTACAAGAGTTTATAGTTTGTAAAAGTTTACAATCTATGCCTACTATTCAAAGACAAAGTGTTCACTGTTGAGTTTTCTAGCTGCTCATGCCTCACTAATGCAAATGTGGTGACACAGTGGCTCCTTGTTGATGGAAAGTCCAAATGTTGAGACAAGTGACATGAGTTTAGCATTGGAAGCATAGACAAATGATTGATACAAGCAACAAATCTATCATTGATTTGTTGAGGCTAGACACTATAAGAGAGCTATAGAAGACAAAGGTAGGCACACATCTGCATTGCTATTTTAGGTTTTTCTTTCCTTTTCCTTTTTTTGTTGCATAGTCTTTCTCTCTTTTTTTGTAATTTTTATTTTGTTTCTTTTCTTTATACAGTTTAATAGATTAAATTTTGAAATGTGACATTTTTTTGAATTTTTTATCTTCTTTTTTTAATATTAAAATTCAATACATTAAAATTTAATATTTTAAAGTGTTTAAATTAGATTTTTTTTTATTATAAATGTATATAATATATAAATTTAACATATTTACAATATCTAAATTAAATTTTTACATTTATATATTTTTTAGTATTTTTAAATTTATTACAATTTATTTAAATTTAATATTTTTAAAAGATTATTTAAGCTTATAATATTAAAATTTCATGACTAAATCTATTAAAAATATTAAATATTCAAAAAATCTGCAAATTTATGAGTCGAATTTAATTGCAAACTCTTTTGCCAAAAATTATCTTTGTCGAACTTTATTTGAATTTTAGTTGTGTTGAATACAAACATGAATTGAAGCCTTGTAACATAACCCTCAAGGGAGATGTTTGGTTGTGTATTTCTCCTATCTAGTGTCCACAATGTCTACCTATCTGTTATGTTATAAATGTACATTTATTATTTACATGATCATGAAGACAAAGACCATTAGGGAAGCTAAATCAATGGGCCTCCCAAGTGTGACACTTCATCTTCTGACAATTAATATTCTAGTCACACACTACGCTGACAAGTGGCATGCCTTGAAACAACTCTAGAAGAAGCAAAGGACTGTTGCACAATGCTATAAAGTGTTGTGGGGCATTCTAAACTATGCACTCTATGTGTGAAATGTGTGAGGATGCAAATGTGGTGCAAAAGAAAAAGTTGTCAGCAACATTGAGCGACATGATCCTGTGAGTGGTGCATGATACAAAGGGTTGTGCACAAATTGTGAAGTGACTTGTGAATTATGTCGCATGGTTCCAACCATTGTGTAGGTGACACATGACGCAAGGAGCTACACGCAAAATAACATTTGGCACACTAATATCTGGTGGCACACATGCCTGCATTGTAACATTTGGATCATGATTTCTCTTGTTTGTATTAGTGTTGTGTAGCTTCGGGAGATATTTTCCCTTAAATACACTCAACTCAAGGCAGGTCAGCCTTGGCTTTATAAATAAAATTTGTATTCTTGGAAGGTCAGCCCTAGAAAGGAGAGCACCTAGTTGATATATAAAGGAGAAAGTGTCTCCTCATTTGATCATCATTCAATCCATTCCAATTCAAATATATTCAGCAGTAGGTTCACCCTTCAAGAGCAGCAGATTCGACTTCAGCAGAAGAGTTAAACACTTTTTGTATTCATGAAATTGCACCATATATAAGTGCAGATCCATTGTATGCTATTTGGCCTTTCTAGCGCCTATTATTCTTCTGATTTATAAAGAGAATATTGTTGCTGGGTTTTTCTCCCTCGAGTAGGAGGGTTTTCCCAGGGTAAAATATTGTGTTCATTGTTTATGTGTTGCATTTTCTGCTTGCTAACATTTCTGATCCTAAAACTAACATGGTATCAGAGCGGGTTCAGGGGAAGATCTGATCACAATTTTAGCTAGCACTTCAGCCTTATCTAGTAGCAGGGTTCTAATCAATTAAATTTTCAGATAAAGATCAAGCTTGTATAGGAACTGCAATAAGCATGGAGGTTGATTCCAAGGCGCATCCTTTTCTTTCGTATATATTGTCATTGAAAACCCTTCGGCATCCATTGATGCTCACTTCAAAACTACCATTTTGTGGCTGTATCAATTTAAGATAGTTATAGCTGGACTTGACGAATGAAGAGAATTAGTGGTTGGGCGATAAAATATTGAAGTAGTCAAAAGAGACAAAGAAGCTGCTCACTGAACTTCATATAGGACAAACCGAAGGGACAGCGAATTCATTAGAAGGCCTGATAATTTTATCTTAAGGCAATTAAGAAATACGCTGAAAATGTATCATTCGAGGCAACTCAAGAGAGACGCAATCTGAGGTAAGACAGATCGAGGCAATTCGTGCAGACACACCGATAATATATTTGGAAGCAACGCATCACATTAAAGTTGGAAGTAAACATAAGGTGAGATTACGCATATTTATCAAATCAATCTTACCTGTCGGGAGCTACCTGGGAGTTGGCTTTATTCAGGAAAAACATAAGAGCAGCCACAAAAGACAAAGTTGTAGAAGGGACAAACTAAATCTGATGCAGGCATAAGTCAAAGAACACTTTGCAAGGAGGCACGAATTATTGAAGTCATAATATAAGTAAGCATCGAAGTCCATTGTTGAAGACTATCAAAAGAAATAGAAGATTTATACAGCCGCTGCGACAAAGAGTTGAGATATCTTGAACAAATTTCTAAGCAATTACCTACCTTCTCAAGCTCGCTACAGGTCATAACATATGTGACAGCTTTCTTCAGTATCGAGAAATACTTTGGAGCCATCAGTTGCCGCTGTGACGGAGAAGGATATTGATGTATGTTTCAGCAGGCAATTATATATTTGTGAAGTTGTGTTCCCTGTTCCGTGTTGGTCAAGGGGTAATCTGCCGTTAGTCATTTGGAGGCATTCTATTCATCTGGAGCAGTCTTACTACCATCTAGGCTATTGCTAACAACGTGTTCTTTGTGACTCAGTAATTCTAAAGTAAGTCGGCATTGTATCTAAGCGATGGGTGTCACTATCGACTCTTTGAGTTTGAATTCACTAGAAGCTTGAGTAAAGTGTTGTGAATAAAAATCAGTGATGAACAACTTTTCACAGTTTCTTGCTACGGTCTGAAGAGTTTGGAGTCTATATCTCAAGCGCAATATGCAACAATGACATTTCAAGAAACAACACAGCTAGTTGAAGGTGTAGTCAACACATATATGTTGTTTCTTGCTAGGGAGAAAGATACAGGAGAGAATGGGAAAGAAACATTGAAGTTGAAAGCAAATGGCATTCTTATACTTTCAACAAAATTACTTGAGAATCTGGATTACTTCCAGGATGGTTGCTTGTTAGCTTGAGTCTATAGCACTAACTACCAGGATATGGCTCTGGATGCATTAAAGGTGAAGCTATATGTGCAAAATGGACATCCCTTTACATCAACACCGCTACAGGTCTAGCTCAATGGTGTACCAACAATAAAAGATAAGTATTTTATGTTTGTAACTTTGAATAATGATCATGGATTTAAATAATTATGTAATTAATAATAATTCATGCAATAACATTGGGAATAGTGATTCATGCTACTACCATTGGTTTGTATATTCCTCTTCGGGGTAGTTTGATCTTATGAACTATTATTAATCTCTCTAAAATGCAGGATGGATCAAGGAGCAAAATGATGATGAGAGATTGCATAAGGAATTCAAGGGAGGAAGAGCTTGATGCATCCTGTGAGGAAGTCATGCCAACTGTAAAAATGAACAAACATGGAGACATAGCTTGCAGCCTTGGGACTGAGTTGGTGGCACGTAACTCTTTTGATTCTTCACTGGAGACATCTCTCGAGGGCACAAGGTTGGGTCAGCCTTGGAGAATTTGCATCAGCAAAGAAGATTGAGAAAGATGAAGACACTAAAAAACGGAGAACCTATACTGATTGTCATTGCGATCAGCTACTTCGAAGAGGAGGAAATAACATTCAAAGGGAGTTAAATTCCGAGAATTCAAGGCACGAGTTGAGAGCATGTCCAGAAAAAAAAATAAGGTTCTGAGATCAGTCAATGGAGGGGAGTTCACTTCAAGAGGATTTCTTCGCAATCTCTGAGGTAGGGATCAAGAGGGACTCACTGAGAAGAAGTGAAGGTGTCAACTAAGTGGGTTGCAGTGTTGCAAGGCCAAGTGCTAAAGTCCTTGGAAGACCTCTTCAGTTGTAGAGAATAGAATTGCACAAGACAATCAATCTGATTTGACATTGGTAGCTCCGCAAACCTATTCAGAATAGTGTGATCTGGGATGAGGTCAAGGAGGACAGCCCTAGACTCTCACAAGTCAGTAGTGCCGAAAGTGTGCGTTGGAAACCGTTCCTCTAAGGCAAGCATTGCAAGCAATCTTGGACGAGGAGGTCAGGAGGTTGATGCAAGTACTTGGAGCTTTAGAGGGAGTCACATCATCATGAAAATTTGATGTAATGTATATTTCTCTAAGACGGAGAAATATGAGGTGAAAGCCCTTGTAGTGTATATTTCTCTGAGACAGAGAAATATGAGGTGAAAACCTTTGTAGTGTATATTTCTCTAAGACAGAGAAATATGAGGTGAAAACCCTTGTAGTGTATATTTCTCTGAGACGAAGAAATATGAGGTGCAAGCCCTTGTTCATCTCTAAGTCTGAGATGAGAAGTCATGTTGAGAGACTCCATGACGACATCACGTTCAGAGACTCCATGATGAACCCTTCTACATCTCTGAGACTGAGATGTGTTTTTCCACACATAGGAGTAGCCATTGTGGACGTCATGTTGAGAGACTCCATGACAACATCACGTTGAGAGACTCCGTGATGAACCCTTGTACATCTCTAAGACTGAGGTGTTTTTTCACACATGGGAGTAGCCATTGTGGACATCATGTTGAGAGACTCCATGACGACATCACGTTGAGAGACTCCGTGATGAACCCTTGTACATCTCTGAGATTGAGATGTGTTTTCCACAAATGGGTGTAGCCATTGTGGACATCATGTTGAGAGACTCCATGATGAACTCTTGTACATCTCTAAGATTGAGATGTGGTTTTCTACAAATGGGTGCAGCCATTGTGGGTGCCATGTTGAGAGACTCCATGACAAGGATATTTGAAAATACCTCCCTAGCTACGAGGGAGTGTTAGTGTTGTGTAGCTTCGGGAGATATTTCCCCTTAAATACATTCAACTCAAGGCAAGTCGGCCTTGGCTTGATAAATAAAATTTGTATTCTTGGAAGGTCAGCCCTAGAAAGGAGAGCACCTAGTTGATATATAAAGGAGAAGGTGTCTCCTCATTTGATCATCATTCAATCCATTCCAATTCAAAAAGATTTAGCAGCAGGTTCGCCCTTCAAGAGCAGTAGATTCGACTTTAGCAGAAGAGTTAAACACTTTGTGTATTCATGAAATTGCACCATATATAAGTGCAGATCCATTGTATGGTATTTGGCCTTTCTAGGGCCTCTTATTCTTCTGATTTATAAAGAGAATATTGTTGCTGGGTTTTTCTCCCTCGTGTAGGAGGGTTTTCCCAGGGTAAAACATTGTGTTCATTGTTTATGTGTTGCATTTTTTGTTTGCTTACATTTCTGATCCTAAAACTAACAGTTTGAAACTTTTGAGGAATCCTTGCATCTATTGGCAGAGTCAAACTCTTGCCTTTGAAAAATTTAGTTCATATTTGTTACAGAAAAACTGATGACAAATATTTATATTGTCAAAGTTTTTTTAGTGCTTTGTACTTAATTATTTTTTTGTAATCCGTTGTTTGTTTATCCCAATAGTTTCTATTCTAAATTAATGTACTCTTGAGTCCCATTAACCTACCTTTGGTCATTTGTGACCATTCTTATACTTTTGTCTTTCCATCTCTTTATTTGTAAGCATGAATGTACATTGTATATGACTCATTGCATCCAAGAATATACACAAACTTAATCTTCCTACTACGTTATATCAACAACATTTGAAAGTAAAAGATGTTACAATAGTCAGTAGGAATGTTGAACGTCCAAAACTAGAAAGTAACTAACACTACCTAAATAAAGGTGATAAATAGGGTATAGCTTAGACAAGTTGGAAAAGATAAAGCCAAATAAAACAAATAGAGATAAACATGTAAAAAGGTCTATCAATGAAATCGTTAAAAGGAGTTGATGAAATCAAAGTTAGCAACCAAGGTTAGAGATAAACATTGTCTTTAAGAAGTGTCAAAGTCTAGAATAGATGAGAAAGGTTGGAATAGATTGTCATTGATGTCAAAGGAAATTGTAGCTGTCAAGGGAAGAAGAAAAGGTCAAGAGAAATCATTGATGATTCAAAGGAAAAGAAAGACATATATTCCAAACATACTTTACAAGAATCATCCCAAATCAAGTAAATATTTGAGATGGCAATTAAAGATTAAACAGCAATTAGTGGTGGCTGATCCTTAATTAGAGATTTGATTTAAGTGATATTTTCAACACCTATGTATGATACTTTATGTTGACACTACGTGCTAGAAGATGAAGGATGGAAAAATGAAGAAAACAGTAAAAGGAGCCTATATCACGTAGACATAGTTAGCACTTTGTTTAGTGAAGCAATGAAAATTAAAAAGAATGTTGCAAGGGTCATAATACTGAGTGGAAGCGATCTGATGTTTAGATAAATATAATCACAATTAAATTGAAACAAATAAACTCCTTGGTAGGCCAACTCCCTTAGAATAGTTGCCACTTTTTAGGGAAGTCAAAAGAAGTTAAATATTTTTTATAAAGGTTGATCTTCATAAAGATGATTTAAATGGATGCGCTTATGTTTAAAGGGTGTTACTTGATAAGTGAATAGGCTGTGATTATAGAAGACAGAAAAAGCAGCGATCTTTATTATAACTAAAGCAGTGGTCATTAATTAGGCAGCAATTATCATAAGAGAAGTGATATAAAGAACAGCAATTATTAATTATCTGAAGGCTGAGATTTATTAGACAAAGGAGCGATTAGAAGATAAAGAAATAGAATGATAAACGGCAGTGCTTGGTACTAAAAGGGAGCGATCATACTAAAGGAGTTATTATGTTTTAAGAAGGGTGGCGATTGGTAAAAGAAGTGATTAGTAATTAAAGGATGTCTCCATTGAAAGCAATGCATCCTTTGTGAACTGCTGCCTCTCTTCATTGAAGCCATAAGATATAAATGGTGAATGTGGATTGTGAAAAAGTGGGGTGTGGAATAGAAAAGGTTGTATAATATGTACACCAGCAGCCTTGTGTGAAGAAAAGAATAAATATATAATCAAGGCAGATTTTGTGAAGAAGTTTATATGAGTAAAACTCATTAAAGGTGCAGGATTCAAGAAGGTATACAAGATTAAAGGAGATTGAATTGTCCATCATCCATTTTAGAAGCAACATTCGTAAGGTTGAATTTTGTTTGGAAGTTGGTGCTTTCTAAAGGAGAGATTGGTGTCTCTCACCAAGTTGGTGTTTAACAATGGGGGTTGGTGCCTCCAGTAGATTGGTGCCTACAAAGCTTGTAAAGAGAATTTTATATAAGCAGTATTTTGTTGTGGTTTTCTCTCGTAGAGGTTTCCAGTTTCCACATAAATCGAGTGTTCTTGTTATTGATATTGTGCAATTGATGTTATTGTGATTGTTAAATTAAAAAAGTAAAAGCATGTATAATACTGATTCACCGCCACCCCCATCCCCCTGCCCCCTCCCCCCCACGTCCTCTCAGTATAAGAGTATACTCGTCAAGAAACAAATATATCATGATTTAAAACAAAAGAGCCAATATATGATTCAATGACATCCATAGGATAACGATATAGGAAAAGACAATTAGTTTGGGCAAGCCTAGAAGGAAGTAGGGTATTCCCCCTAGAACCTCTCCAAACATTCTTATCCAACAATTCTCCAAAGGTGAAAACAAAATTAGTAATGTCTTCTCCCTATAATTAATATGTCATCGAGTGGAACTAGCCAACCCTCGACATTGTAAAGTAGATGACCAACTATGATTGGTGTAAGAATAAAAGGCCTAGGATGCTCTCAAGTTTGCTCAAAATTGGGAACAATGTCTCACAACCATATCTCCATCTCTATGGAAAAAAAAAGCCTCATAACACCTCCGATTACTATAATAGGAAAAGAAAGTAATCAACCTAGCAATCTTATGAATCGTCTATAAATATTGCTCTTTCAAAGTGATTTGCCCAGAGATGAAGGGCTAACATCTATAGTTGAGATAATCTAACAAAGAAGCTACAGGACCTCCTTTGAATCTCTATATAGACAATGATATCTCCAAGATTTTATAGTAGACCAAACATCTAAAAATCAAATGTCCATTTGAAAACAAATCCTATCCCTCTAAGTAACATGCATGAAGGTGAAAAGATAAGCCTAATATAGGAAATCCTAACAGCAAACCCAAAAGCTATAGCTTTTGGCCTTGTTATAGGATGGGTGAGATTAATCTATCCGTTCTTTGAACCTCCTTAAGAGAATTGTAAGCTCAAGTATGGGAAGATACATTATAAATATGAATAGTAATAAATAGAATACAGTCAACTTACAAGAAAAATTAAAGCAAAAGGTAGATTAGCTTGCTTGATTTTAAATTAAAGCCTAGCTACTGCAACACAAAGGGAAAATGAAATCTTACTGGGGAGAAAAGGGCTTCAGGGGCTTGAAAACGTTCAGTGCCAACCTTTATCACCCGTCCATCTGGCAGCTGGTCAAAAGTTTGTGTTAGTCCAAATAAAAACAACAAAGAACAATAAATGCAAAACATATGTAGTCAAACATAAAATAATTATTATTTTGCCAGATAAAAATCAAAATGATTGAAAATTATGTATCTGAATGATATAAAAGGCCAAACAGTATGATCTTTATCTATTCCACTTTGATTAATAATTAAATAATTCCATACTCAAAATGCATATTTGTTGGAGATAATCAACAAATTAATATCATGAGTTGTTATGCCTACATGAGAAGGGTATGAACATGTAACCATGGGATCAAGGCAAGTTAATTATTTTGGAAAATTGTATAAGTTTATTCTTCCTGCTCCTGTTATTGGGACACACAATACCTTGGACAGAAGTACACATGCTAACATGCTAATTAGTCTCATCCACCAAGAGGTTATTGGAGACTAAATTTTGATGGAGTGTTAAGAGGAAACCCTGGAAAAGCAGGAGTTCACTGTATTGTTTGTAATGAGCAAGGCACCTTCATGGATGCAGGGACCGTTAATCAAGGTTGCAACACTAACAATGAGCACGAAGCCATTGCTCTCATTGTAAATTTGAATCTAATTAGATCCCTTCTCAAAATAAATCTCATAGTTGAATGAGACTCAAATCATCATCAATGCACTCTTAAGGAGATGCTCCCAACCAGAAACTCAATAGACTTCTAGGGCAAGCTAGATAATTAGCATTGACCTAAAACTCAATATCACTCAATAGTAAAATATGTCACATACAATAAATGTAGGTGCAAGTGATTTTACTAAAATTATAATAAACTAACACGACATTTAATAGTCACGTGACTTTATTATAATTATATAACTGGCAAGAATGTACTGGTTGCATTCTCTACAAATAAAAATTTCTCTTTTCTATAATTTAATTCCTCCTAAGTAAATTTTACAAATAGTAGGAAAATCAAATAAAATGTACAATGGGAAAAGGACATGTAGCTGTCATGTCCCTGAAATCTTAGCTGAAGTCATAACACTAAGATAACAAATATTGAAATAAGTAAATAAGATAAAAATAAAATACATATTAAAATTATAAATATTAGTAATTTAATTATAATTATCACTAGATAATATTATAATTAAATTATCAAATATAATATTATAAAAATATAAAACGATTCAAATGCTATGATTATAATAGCTATTAAAATATATAAGAATAAGATAAAACACAAAGGTAAAATAACATTACAATTTCCAGATATAAAATTATAAATATTAAAACATGAATATGATATTTTAATATAAACTTATTAGAAGGGACAATACATGTGCTGACGAATATACATATCTGTAATATAATGACTATGTATAATCATTTACCTTTCTTATGCAGAATTTGTGTTACCTAAAACAGAGTCAAACGCCCGATATGACTGCCTTAAACAATGTGAACCCCTTGAAATATATTATAAATCGCATCGAAGAACGATTGAGTAGAAAAAGTCTTCGCCCCATGTAAGTGGCAAGTGACTCAACCGCATATGGTAATTAATTTCAACATAAACAGAGCGGCTATACAGTTATTCCCGTCTCCATCAAAGGTCTTCTGAATACGAGATGACTCGACCCTTCATAATATTGAAATTACAAGCAAATGCCAGGAACGTGATGTTAAGCCACAGGGATTCCAATGACAACTCAATTCGTATTAATCATCAGGAACTCCTCCTGGCATTTCCGAAAATGATCGCACCCCTTGAATCCGCCTTCACTTCCCTCTCACCCAGTGCGTCACAAGAAGAGGTGAATGAATTGATTAAGTCAGGACAAAATCAACCACATATTAATCTCCTTGTCAAAGTAACGATTGAGAGATAAATCAATTAAAAGAAACATTAATAAATAATATATAAACACATTTCAAGAGATATGTATTGTACACAAACGAATATTGTCAAGCATCAATCAATCAAACACTACATTAGTTGATTGCATTAAGAAACTAACAAAGCACCCTTTAGTCGCCAAGAGGTATCTCCATTCACAAAAGACGTGACTGGACAGAAGGACACAATCCCCCTATAACTATAGAAATTGAGGATGCCAAGATCGATCATGGGGTCATGGTGGAAACAAGAGTAGGAAACAAAGAATGTGGGCAGATACAGCCACTCAGGTGATGTCTTCACTTAGCCATAATATCTAATGTATCTGAATATCAAAACAGTAATATCCTTCAATGATAAATGCCTACATATACGATGCACTAGTCTAGATCCATGCATGCTAATTAATATATCCAGTGATCTAATTATTTGGCCCAAACTATGGTTAATTCCATACTATCCTTAATCGATCAGCCTGAATTTGAATGTGCAAACCTCATTAGCTGTGAACAAAATCTAATGACTATGATTGCTATATCTCTGAGATAGTTAACTCTAATTTTTGTATTGGTCGAATGCATTATCGATTTTTACTAATAGATATCATTGCTGCTATTTCTATATAGAACGAGATGTTGATAGGATTGATCGCAAACATATATATACATATTGTTTCTCCATTTATTCAGCATTTTAATACACGTACTATATGTTAATGATTTGATCATTAGTGCAATGCTCATTTTTGTATTCTCATAAGTGTAATTGTTCTAGGCAAGGATTTTTACATAGAATCAATAATAAATGCAAATGTATCTGATTGCTAAAAGATTGTCTTTTGAGTGTTTGCAAGCCTACTAGGGAGGAAGGGCCTGAAAAAAGTGGTGCCTAGAAACCCCACTCAAGATTCTCCACCAGAACCCAAGGCAAGGATGGGCCATGGAGGGGTGGAAATTCCACTTAAGATTTCGTCCAATTCAAAGGCATGGGTGGGCCATGGAGGGGTGGGAGTCCCACTCAAGATCTACCGAGGCCATGGAGGGGTCGTAGGCCTAGACCACTTATAAGCTCCACTAGCTTCCCCCAGTAGGTCAAGTGTCTTTGGAGGTAGAGAAAGCAGGTACAAGTGTATCCACTAAGCACACCACTTCGAGGGTGGAATTGTCTTGGTTTGGACGTTCCTGCCGCTCGAGGCCAAGGGGTGGGTTGTTCGTGTCAGACGCTTGTGCTCTTGGGCTTAGATGGATAGCTTCAAGCGGATCTACCCATGCCACTCCTCCTATGTCTTCATTACTACTTTGTGATTATATTTATATTTGGATATCTCGATATTAATGCTAACAAACATATGTATATTTGGAAATATTATTTATATGGTGAATGCAAATTTCAATCCAAGATTACTTCATTAAAGAGAACATTCATTTGAAAAGAAGAAACCCTAAACCTAATCAACAAGCGAACTCTAGGGCAAAGCAGAACAAGGGACACTACAGTAGCCTAATAATAAAACCAACAGATACGTAGGAGAGATAGAGATGTATGAAATAAATATGAAGTTATTAATGTAAGGATTGTTGGTGTTACAATTCGCACCTCTGGAATGTGTATTGGCAACGGACAGCTATGCACAGTGCGTAATGACTGCTCTTCAAATTAGGAGGGGAAGCTCCCTCTTTTGTTGATATGTGTTAAAAAGTAAATGACCTAAATCCTATCTTTTTGACTCAGCTGAAAGAGGCACAAGGTTAAGGAAACCAAGAACGTTGCAGCTAAGGTTTTTCTCTGGTTTTGCAGATCTTAACTACAACTAACTAAATGCTTTTAATCTATCCTATTCCTCAAGAGAAATAGATCATGAGGAATTAGGAGCAGGTAGTATTTGGACGATAAACTTTAAGACAGGATTCCCAAGGAGGAGATGACTCCTATCCGAGGTGTAGGCTGAAAGAAAGGTTATTGGCAACAACATCATTCGACAATCTTCACTTCTAAATTCCCAAGGAGGAGACGACTCCTATCGGAGGTGTAGATATGAAACAAATATCATTAATCACAACACAGCATGAGAAACCTACTTCTAAATTCCCAAGAAGGAGACGACTCCTATCCGAGGTGTGGATATGAAACAGATTTATTAATCACAAATATAACCCAAGACAGCAGGTTGTATGAAGGACCTATCACACAGATAAACGATCAACCAAAATTATATTGAACAAAGATGAACTATTACAAGCAACATTGCACGGCAAGGTGGCTCAAAAATTTGTTTATTACTAATAAAAGCTCAAAGGTGAACCGATACTAAACATAGGAATATTGCCGACAACACAGTAACTCTCTATCCCAATGAATGGTTTGTGAACAGATACATAAATAGCAGTACTACAGGCAAGAGTTGGCTCAGCACGTACATATCAAGAAAAAGTTAATTACAAATGAGCAAGGATGCTCTTATTTATAGAACTCCAAGGTGTAGGGAACCCTAACATCACCTTGAGTTTACAATCAGTCTTGCAAGCATGCAAGAATTTATTCTCTAAGTCTAAATAAATGAAACTATACAGTTAACTGGAAAGCTACCATCAATTAACTAAAACGAAACTAGACAAAATGGACATGTGCAACATGCACGCCCTTATTGAAATGAAAGTTAATTGATAACTAACATCAGTCAGCTGGATCCTAACTAAAATTCCATCCTCCTGCGAAGATATCTCCAAGAATGAGATAGGCGTGCATGAGATCAGCAATGAGAACTCAAGAAATGACGTTGAGTTAATTGCTGCTTCTGACTCTATCCTTGGAAATAACTGCAGGTTCTAACTGGTTGTCTTCTACAAGCCCTCTTTGTCTATCACCTCATCCAGGAACTTGTCGATGGTCTCGTCCTCTGGCACTCCGATGCTATCCACGATGATAAAACTGCCTATTCAACTCCTTCTCTCCATCCTTGATCACCCTTTGACACTCTCTGACATCTGCAGTCGCCTTATTGACACTAGTTGTCATCACTAAGAAGTGATCCAACTTGGACGCCTCGAGACATCCACCTAGGTTATCACGAACCAGCTTCTCAAACTCAGTCTGCACTGCATCCAACTCAACGCATGTACCATTCTCACGACGATAGTGGCACGGGATCTAAGTGCTAAACTCGTTGATAAGTCTGAGAGCTGCAGCAACATTCTCCTTGAGCGTGGCCATCTTTGTAGAGATTCTATCATACATTTCCACTTTGAAAAGATGTTGTTCTCTCCAAGCGAAAACCTTCTTCTTATACTCCTCTGCTACAATGACGTCATGTGCAACTACCAACTGAGATATGAGTATCAAGTCTTTCGGCTTGCATTCTTCTATGGATATCTCGAGTTGTCGAATCCTCTGATGAAGATCATGTGCCTCGTACCTCAACTAATATAACTCTGTGAGGAGGTACCGACCTGCAAAAACGAAATCTTCAATCCAGTTATACAAGAGCTTCCCACAATTGACTAAATGACCAAGCCTCTGTTGATCTGCAGGTGTCTCTCAAAGTTGTGGGAGCATAGGTGCTTGTCCTGCGGTTCCATGAAGTAGATCCGAGATGTACTGTCGGAGCTGCTTGATCTCAGCCTTGAGGGCTGCCTTATCTTCTTCGTCCTTCATGAGACGCTCTTTCAGATTACTTGCAACGATCTTGAAAAGGCTCACGTCCACATGTCGAGTGCTCCTGCCAAGATTTGCTTTGACGAAGGTGAAATCACCAACTTCAACTTCATCCAGGCTCTTGCCCTCTGGTGGTGTAGCAACTTCAACGACGATCTCTGTTTCAGGAGTCTTCTCAATATGCACCTACTTCTTGACTCTCTTGTTCGACCTATCCTGATAAGGATTGCCAAACTCAGAAAAATCAAGTTGATATGAAGGCCTACGCCTCTGTCTTCCCAAAGACCTCTCAAGCCAACACGAAAGATCAATGTTATCCTCTCGAGGAGAAATTGCCCCTGGTGTGTCAACCACTAGTGGATCAACTGTAATGAAAGTCTCATGAACTGGTGATTCAAGCTTCGAGTCGATATCAATAGGAGACGATCGTGGAGAAAATGGTGGACCAAGAGATAATGAATTGGCCTCAGCTTGTACCACCGGTTCCACTAGAATTTCCGATGCTTCTCAACCTTTTTCCGCTTAGTGATGCTTTTCCCCTTCAAGTTCCCACTAACTTTGACACCTTCAGGCGGCTTCAAGACAACTTTAACTCAAGGCCTCGACCTAGAAATGGAAGGTAGTGAAGAAAACCCTACTAGCGGCTCTAAAACTAGAACTGTCCTTCGCTTTCACTTGCTCTCCAAGAAGTACATGCTTGGCTTAATAACTGATCTCGACATGTCCTCAACTGGAGTATTCTCCTTGGCATACCAATCTAGTTAGCGAAGTGGCTAGCGAGCAACTTGGTCTTTAACGAATGAACTAAGAAGTACCTCTCTGTCATCATCTGACAAACCCACAACATCTTCTGACAAGAAATCAGCAAGCTGTGGAAGAGTAAGTCTACAGTAATGACGTCAGTGCACCTCAAATTCATCTTTGCAGTTGACCCAAAAGTCCTCAAGCGTTGCCTTGTGTGAATTACTTCGCTCCAACCCTGCTAAGTAATGACCCAAACGATCATAAGTACGCCTCTGAGTGAGATACTTGAGCTGGATTTTTTCTAACTCGTTCGTCATTAACTTGCAATCAACAGCAGTCTTGCACTTGTATATACCCAATCCAAACGAAAAGGTGAATGCTGACTTGTGTCGATTGCGAAGACAAGAGTGAACCTCTTGAGCTTGTCTCATAAACTCCATGAATAGAACCTTGTCTGACAGGTACCTCGATAGCATCAGAGGTTCTCCAGTGTAACCATACACTCAGATATATGTGAAAGTAGGGAATTGAATGAACCAATCTGCCCAACTCTCCATTGCTGATTTTGCCTCTAGTGAAATCCTGATATGCATCTCGTTATCGAGATCTCTAATTGTCTTCATGAGAAAGTGATCATTCACCACCTTGAAATCCTGTTAAGCTTTGGAAAACTTCAACTGTGAGTAATATTCGTGAACACGCTGAACGCCAAGAGCTCCATTGGTCTTCAAAGTTCTAAAATTGCCTTGAAACGCAATTAAGTAGACCAAAAAAGACACCATGTGAAACTCGTGGATTTTGAGGAACTCTGTGATTTGTTGGTGAAGACACTTGTTGATCAGCATCGCCCAGTCAAAGTGTTCCTTCTTGTTGATAGTTTGAGAGATGATATAGAACATCCACGGTCGGAAAATATGTGCTTCCTCCTAACCTGTAACCCAGTTAAGTAAAGTTATTAAGATAGCAACCTCATCCTTGAATTCACCATGCCCAACCTTCTTCGACATGTTGGTCTTCTGAATTTTCAACCATCTCTGAGCAACTTTTCTCTACGATCTCTCTTTGTCCTCTTCCCATATCTTGTCGCAATCTGAAATGGCTACTGCAAATTGTTTGAGCGAGGAGGAATAGCTAAGCATTTCTCAACGTCCCTCGGCTTGAGGCTGCAAACGACTCTCCCATCGACTGATCTAATTTGTCTTGTAGACAAGTCGTAATGCTCAATGCAAGCAATCACAAACTCAAGATCGAAAATCGTGATAGGAATAGATGTTGCTGCCAAGAACCCGAAACGCTCAAGATTTCTAACTGTGGTGTTGCTAGTACCTTCCAATGTGCTCAAATTGACTACCGGATATACGTGACCCAAGTCTATATCAACAATTTTCAAAAAGTCGTGCACCAAGACCGATTTGGCCTTGTAATCTATGGGGTTGAATTGCATTTTGAAAATCTGGATTTTTGACTATAAAGTCAGATATGTTCGGACAACTTTCAGAAAAAAGCTGAAAAAACCTCTAGGATAGGCTAAAAATAGCCGGTTGAGATAAAAAAAATCGGAAATTTTCTGAAACATGGGTTTTGTAGAGAATTGAATTTTAAGCAAATCCAAATCATCAGAAATTCGAAAAGATGGATTTTAACAAGTCATGCAAAAAGTTTTCAATCGAGAACTACAAGGGTTGTAGGGGCTCTAGGGCAATTTTTTCCGAGAAAATCTGAAACATGGGTTTTGTAGGAAATGGAATTCTAAGACAACCCAGATGATTTGATTTTGGAAAAAATGAGTTCTTGGCCCACATGCAAAGAAATCTTCAGAAAAAAAAAGCACTGCTCCAGAATGGAAGCAGTGGGGAATTTTCTCAAAAATCTAAGACATGGGTTTGCCGCTGAAATATGTGAACCCAGATGATCTATTTCTGAAAATTTTGTCGTTTACTTTGACATGCGAGAGAAAACCTAAAACAAGAATAGAAGAATTTTAGAGAGAGAAAATAGAAGTTTATTGTTTTGTCTTTGAAAAAGTCACCTCTACTTGAATTGGATTTGATGAAGTCTACATGCAATTGAAAAAATGAAGTTTGACAAATGCTTCCTCTAAACAATCTGGACTTGGCACTGCGAAGAACACTGAAATCTGACACCTGTAGCACCTTCAGATCTTTATTTGCTCAAGAAAGACGTTTTTGCTCTCACCTGTAATAAAAAATAATGGATGCCTATGCCTTAATAAATAAGAATTTATCATGAAAGGCGTCACAAATGCATGCATTTGTCTTAAAATGGCGCTAGCCTTCTGATTGGACCTCCAAAACCAACGCCTTGCTTGTGATTGGACCTCAAAACAATTAATTGGTTGAGAACTATGTCCTAATTAGGGTGCCACCTCTAAAAACCTCACTTAAGTATGCATGCAAAAATAAGTCGCCCAATTACAAGCAAAATGAAGTCTAGATGAAGTCGACTTGAAGAGTTGAACTAAAGAGCTAATTTCAGTTAACTGCTTCCACCTTTATAGGGTGCCTACTTCTGTTGAGTTCAGAAAGTCAAACTTTGACTTTAGGTGTCACTTTCCAAACTTAGCCAATTTTTCGAAAATTTGAATTTGCAAACTTCACTGGAGTCCATGTTCAATCACTAATTCTGATTGACTGACATGTCGGATTGACTGGCTCACAGTTTCAATGAAGAGTAGGATCAAAATTGATAAGAAAACTCTTTGAAGCTGCAAACCCTAATTCTATCATCTGAGGCCTCAAAATTCAGGGCGCGCATGGCCTTCGGGGGCGCTTTTGACCTCAGACTTAGAAAAAATCATACATTTTCATCATTTTGAAGGTGATTCTAACATTACTTCATCTTACGTTTCCCGGCATTCGGCAAAAACTTCAAAACTAGCTAACAAGCTCATTGCAGAGATGGTTGGATTCTGAACAAGAGCTCTTGCAGAGCACTTCTCTTAAAAACATCATCTGGCAGCTAAAAAACATGGGTGCCCCTGGCCTCCAATGGCGCTTTTCTTCCCAGAGATAGCCATTTTCACAACTGGCTAAAAATTCACTTAACCTCTGGCTACAAGTTGCTGACAAGTCCTCTAACCCGGCTGAGGTATGCAATAGAAAGCTGGAAGCGTCACGGACATGATGATTATCTGAGATGACCAAAACAATTGCATTTGAGGCTCCAAAACGTTGGGCGCCCCTAGCTTCCAGGAGCACTTTTGCTATTTCTAGACATTTTTCACCATGACTAAAACCCTATATTTGACTCCTCATTCCGACAGTTCAGCAACTCAGATTCACCCGTTGAGGGATGCATTGTGAAGCCAGACCAAGTCTAAGACAAACATCCTAGGTATCATTTGATCAGAAACCTCCGTCTAGTGCTTCAAAAAGATGGGCACCCCTGGCTAGCAGGCACGCTTTTTGCTCCAGTGTTAGTCATTTTTTCATCTCCTTCATTTCGCGTTCAATCTCCAATTTCAGGTGCTAGACATTTCTTTCAGACTAGTTGGTAGGCTCATCGCGAAGCTGACAGGATTCCGGAGAAGTCTTCTTGGAAGTGACAAGTCTCATAAAATTGATCTGGGCCTCTGAAATCAAGGGCGCCCCTGACTAGCAGGTGCGCTTTTATCTCCAAAGAGAAATTTTCAACATCATCTCGACGAAAATCCCCTCCAAGACGAAGCATCATTTTGGACATATCTCACCATAGAATCTTCACTGGAGCATTTCAAGCTTAGATTTTGACACCTCGCACCTGGCCATGTGCCATTGTTGACCTCAGAGATCCTAACTTTTCACTTGAAAAAGCAAAAACTACCCACCAGACTTAAACTGAGTTTTAACTGAATCCGACTTCACCATTGTGATCATGAAGCAAAATAAGCCAATCAAAACAATTTTCAATCAATTTTGACAAGTTTCAATTTTTAGGGATTTTTGCCAAATAGGGGTCCAGAAACCCAAATTTTCAATTTTTTCAAATTTTGCCAATATCTTCTTGGCATCACACTAACTCAAAGCCCATACTTGATTTGCCCAAAAACTATGTTTTGACATCATTTTTACAAGGTTTAGACCATTTTAAGCAAAATGCCTTAATTAAGCAAAAAATTTGGTTTGGGACCTTGGGTACAACAAGGATTACAATATTGCCATAGCTTAAACTACTATTGGAAGGTGACATATGATATTCAATGTCAGCACCCTCTTAGATCAGTGGAGGAAAGTAAAGTGCTTGATTAAATAAAAATCAGGGAGAAAATTAATGTGCCTGATTAAGACAATAGGAGAGTATCTAGCATAGACTTAATACAACTTCCCAAGACCCATGCCTATTAGGGTTTTCTGCAATAGTATTCCCAAATTTAAACTCATAACTTTAAGTCTATGCATAAAAATTCTGGCATACATGTTCATGTCGTTTTTGGAATAAATTTATCTCTCCTTGACAAATATCTCAGATTTTTTCTTTAAGTGCATTGCCTAACAATGTACAATGAAAATATAGCAGAATAATGGCATATATGCAGTAGAGAAATACCTTGATAATCAATATTCCAAGTGAAATCACAACAAGAACGTATTTCCTTAAGTTTATTAATCTTTAGGTTGTTATACTGCTGTAATAGAGTTGCTATGATGTTTAAGATTTCAGTTTAAATGTAAGAGTGAAGCATCAGACGTCAAATAGCTGAGTCACGGCTACTATCAGATTGATATCAACATATGATGCCAGCAGTAGCATTTGGTGAAGGATAAATGAGCATGTAAAAAGTCAAAGGAGTTTTCAGGAAAAGTTATCATACATGGAAACATATAAAGGTTAGTGAGCTCTTAGCAACTCACCGTATAGTTCTTTACCAGGATAGTTGTTTCCAGTCCTAATTGATACTCACGCTTGTAGTCGTAACTGCAAGAAAGCCACTGAGTGCATTATTGTACAATTATAACTGAATCATTTTTCCAAGCAAATAATTGTCCCCCTTGATGCATCAAATGCTCCTAATCTAGCAGCCCCCATCAACTAGTTAACAGCAAAGAAGTGCAGTATGAAGAAACCCACCTAACATAGCAAAGCTGCTCCTTTATTTCCCTTACAGTCTCAAAATCTGCAGTTCTATTTAACGCATATCTGAAAAAAACATGCAATCTTAAGCTTGATTCTCTGTAAGAAAACAGTCAAAAGATGATATTTCAATTTCAAATTTCAAAATATTTGAGAAAAGAGCTTCTCACCCACGACGAAGAAGAAGATCTAAAAGATACGAGGTAATATGACGACCAGCTATGTTCATGCGTTTTGTGAGATGTGGAAAGGAATATCCATCAACAACAGGTACCTGAAAAGACATTTTGATTAAAAAAAGCGATTTAAGTCGGTCAACCAGAAAAGATGTCCACAAGAGAATGGAAGACAAGTCAAAGAAGGAATCTGAATCCAAATATCAATATTTTACTTAGAAGTGTGTCATTAAGATTTTGTATTTTACATCCATAAACAATGCATGTATTGAATAAAATGCACTTGGAAAAATTATGAAGAAGATTTTGCATAAACTTTCGAGATTATACTATGAGTATGATTCATTGTCACAATGTAACAAGACCAATCAAAATTGAGGATGATAGCTCTTAATTTATAGTACTTACGATGCCAAAAGATGGTCACCTAGGGAAAGTCAAAAATTGAATGACAAAAAATTAAATGCCGTATAGTCAATATTGATATAAATAAAAAGTTTCATTATTTTAGCAATTAATTCACTGAACATAGCAGAGCTGCTCATTTATTTCTGTGACAGTCTTGAAATCTGTGGTTCTATTTAACGCATATCTGAAAAAACATGCCATCTTATTAATCTGAAATTCCTTTATTAACATAAGCAAAAAGTCAGATTATGATATTTCACTTTACAATGTCAAAATATGTGAGAAAAGAGATTCTCACCCATAGTGAAGAAGATCTGATAGATGTGTAAAAATATGATGAGCAGCTTTGTTAATTCATTGTGTGAGATGTGGAAAGTAATATCCATCAACAAAAGGAACCTGAAAAGGCATTTTGAAAAAGTAAATTGACCAAATAAGAAATGGCTGATGTGCCATATCAACAAACAAAAATTTCATTGGGCTAGGTTTTCTCTGTTGGGCCAGTTATTGGTAAAACAAGGGCTGATATTGGCAATCATTGGTCTAAGCTATTTTATCTATGTTGGCGTTTCAATTCACACCTCTGGAATGTGGATTAGAAACGGACAGCTATGCACAGATAAACTGCTCTTCAAATTAGGAGGGGAAGCTTCCTCTTTGTTGATGATGCTTAAAAAGAAATACTAAACTACTGCCAATCTTTTTATTCTCAACTAAGAGCACAAAGTTATAAAACTCTTTGCATCGTAGCTGAGGTTTTCTCTTTTCCAGAACTTCAACTACAACTAAGCCTAAACTATAGACACTTCTAACAATTCAAGTAAACTCAAAGCTTCAGAGTCAGAAGTAAACAAGAAATGATTTAACACAGAAACTTAAATAAAATCACTTCTAGAACACACCTGAAGACTCATTGTACTTTAAGATGCAAGCTGAAATATAGATTATATAAGAAAAACATATAAGACTAAATACTGAAAGAGATTGAGACAATAGATCAGAGCAAAATAGGCATGAGATTTCCTTCCTCAAACTTCCAACAGCAATTAGATTTCTGGGACAGCAGATTTGTAGCAAAGACAGGCTTACAAATTAGCAATCAAACACCAAATTACACTTCACACAAATTGAACATTAACTGAACAATAATTTGCAACAAAACAGGCTTCCAAACTTGCTCTTACACAAAGTGAACAGACATTGAATAACAAAGTTGCGGCAAAAGTAAGCTCAACAATTTGTTATCACAATAACAATTGAGAAAATAAAGGGCAAGGATGCCCTTATTTATACACAAACAAGGAGTAGGTAACCCTAAAATCTCCTTGCTTTAAGCTGACTAGACTTGCCAACTTGCAAGCTTTATTTCTAAAACTAACACAAGACGGAAAACCCAGCTGTATATGCTTTGTAAGAAACTTAATGTTGTTGTTGAGTTCTTACAAAGGTCTATTCTGAAGGCTCAAACGTGGTTGTGTTTAATGTCAATGGTTGTCTCTTCTTTCAAGCTCCAGTATCTTACCTTGCCAAAGGAGGATGTAACTGTCCTTTCTATCAAAGTTCTTTCTTTCTTCTAGGTTCAATAGATTGTGTCCTCTATGGAGGTGAAGATTGTTCCTTCTAAGGTGGAACCCTCTCCTTTTGAGGTGGACTTGGTTGTTGTTGACTTGGTGGGAAGCTCTCTTCTTTACCGCTTGTTTCTATGGAGATGGAACTCATGTGTGCAGGAGAGTGTTGGCTTTGGTGGTAAGGTTTTCTATTTCCTCCTCTCCGTTAGAGGGGAGCCCCCTCCTATTGAGGAGGAGATTAGGTTGGATTTTCAAGTGGGATGGAGCTGCAAGGATATGGATGGTGATCAGTGTTCTATTGTTCTCTCTTGCTTCCCTATTGCAGTGGGGAGTTTGGATTTGATGGGCTCAATGTTGTTATTGACCAGATGGTTTGTTGCAACCTAGTTGCATTATTGCCTGACTGTTTTAGGTGGTTATTGCTGTCAAAACCTGGTTTGTTGGGTTTAAGGTCCCTTTGGTTCTTGTTGTTTGCAACCTGAGTTGTCATATTGATCTTTGATGGCTGCTGTTGTTTGGCTATCAATGATTTGCTGATTATTTTCTGTTAGCAGCTTTCTTGTTTTGGATTGGGTTGCAGATCCCATCAAAACCAGTTGTACTGGGTTTCGGGGCCCCATCAAAACCTGTTTTACCCTTAATCAAAAACTAACTAACCACCTACTAAAATCAGTTAACTGATTTAAAAGTAGGGAAAATTCCAACTATAAATTTGATTTTTCTATTTCACAAAGAATGAATAAGCATGAAACAAGAATATCAAATCCAACCCGGAAAAGGCATTGAGTTAACTGCTACTTTTAGTTCTATTCTTGGAAATCTTTGTTGCCCTAAAAAGATGACTCACTCATTGATAATTTGGGAAACTATATCTGCCAAAAAGCTAGTAACTGCCTCCTTGAACGTTGATTTCTATTGGAGAATACTACATGTTTAAAAACTTGAATTTTGACTGTGAACATGCCTATGTTTAGAAAAGTTTTGCGCAAACTGCTGAAAACAATTTGCTGATTTTTCTCCAAAAAGCGGATTCTTGAAAAAAGTTGAGGTTTGGGTTTTGTAGACAATCACGTTCTGAAGAGACCCAGATCATCAGATTTTGAAAAAGCTAAGGCTTCCCAAGAAAGCAGGTTTTTTTGAAATATAAAATTTCCCAATCTTCAAGAGAAGCAAAAATTAGATGGACCCAAATTGATGAAAACTAAAAAAGCTGACCACCTGTTTCTGAAATGCGATGCCCTAGAAGATTGGACCATGAAAAAGCGTGCCTTTGTGCTTCCCAATCCCGAATCCACAAAGAACACTAAAAAAGCACTTTGCTTGAGTCTCCAGATCTTGATGAGAAGAAAATTCTATCTTTCCTCCTTCAGATGCCAACCTACAAAATATGAAGAATGAATACCAAAAGCCTTCTTGAATATGTGTGTGTGTTATGTAACTTATTGCATTCCCTGGCAATGGGCTTCCTTTCAACCTTGTTAGATCACCTTATTGATAAGCAATGGTAACGGCCATTTCCAATACAACTTCTAGTTATGTTAGCCTTGGGTATGAAAAGGTGAGAACCACCTTATTGGCGAAGGAGAAAGCTTCAATAGAGGCATCATTGAGAGTAATCAAGGATACATGGCT